>JAVKPL010013683.1:0-78543 GCA_032173675.1 Gastrolobium villosum | reverse complement strand
CCCGCTTGGCTTCTTTACCATCACCACGTTGGATAACCAAGTCGTATATTGTATCTCTCTAATGAACCCTGCTTCTAGCAGTTCTTTTACATGATCTTCCAGCACTTGACGTCGCTCCGAGCTGAGATTTCGCTTCTTTTGGGCTACCGGTTTTGATCCCGGATATACAGAAAGTTTGTGGCAGCAAAAACTCGGATCCACTCCGGGGATGTCAGATGACCTCCACGCGAAAACATCGTGGTTACGGCCAAGACACGCAACCAGGCTCTGCTTGTCGACTCTGTCTAGGTCCTTGCCTATTTTGGTGACCTGCCCCGGTTCTCCAATATTTATAGTTTCCAGCTCACCCTCTGGTTCGGGTCGCGGCATCTGCTCCTCATCTCGCATATCGAAGTCGACCATGTTAACCGACCTGTGTGGAGGGGGTTTGTTACCAGGCTGGCTGATTCCAGTAGAAATGCTGGGATCCCTTGTCACCATTCGAACAGATCTGAAATAACAGTCTCTAGACTCCTTCTGGTCTCCAGCTATAGTGAGCACCGTACCTTGTTTAGAAATCATTTTGAGCTTTTGGTGCTTGGTGGACACCAAAATGTCCCAATCATGGATGGTCGGCCTCCCCAGGATCATGTTGTACTCCGAAGGGAAGTCGGCCACGATGAATCTTACCCTTTCCGATCTGTATGCCTCCTTGGTGCCTAATGTCAACCGCAAATCAATGTACCCTTTGGGTATGGTGTCTTGCCCATTAAAAGCAATTAAGGCTGTGTTACAGGGCCTGAGATCTTCTTCGTCAAGATTCATTTTTTTAAAGGCCTGCCATAGGATGACGTCAGCGCAGCTTCCATTATCTAAGAAGATTTTTTTGACTTTGCAGTTCACCAACGTCCCAGTGATGACCAACCCGTCTACGTGGCCTGGTATCACGTCGTCCAATTCTTTCCTTGTGAAATATAGCAATGGTGGTTCTGGCTCTTCTTCCTTGAACCTAGGACGCTCTCTGATGGAGAGCACCTCCCTGAGGTATTTTCGCCGGGCATTCATAGTATCGCCACCTCCACCAAACGCGCCACTGATAACATTGCATTCGAATTCCGGCTCCTGGAATTCGTCATCCTCGCGAGCTTGCTTATTGTTGCGGTTGTCCTCTTTAAATTTTTTATTCTCATTAGATTGATTGACAGATTTGCCTCCTCTCCTCTTCCGATTTCTCCATCCCTGAGTGCGGATGAGGTATTGACGCAACTTTCCTTCCCGGATATATTTCTCAATGGCATCCCGAAGGTCCCAGCATTCATCTGTAGAATGCCCTGGGCCGTCATGGAATGCACAGTACCGTGATTGGTCCAGGCCGGCTGGATGCTGTAATGGCCTGGGTTTTTCCACGGTCTTCATTTCGGTGGAAGCCACCTCACGCCAAATCTGCGATTGAGGAGCGTTCAATGGAGCATATTTCTCATACCGCCCTCGAGTTGGGAAACGTTCTTCTGGCTTTTTCCCCCGCGATTCTCCTGGCTTTCTGGGCCCCGGCCTATCTGATTGACCCGGATGATGTTTCTGGTCAACATTCTCTAGCTCCATCTGTTCGAGTTCTAAGTATTTCTTAGAACGCGTGTTGAATTCGACCAAGATCCGGGGTGGGTCCTTATAGATCGATTTTGCCAGTCTAGAGCTCCCATGTAGGCCGGCAATCACCAGATGTAAATGGACATTTTCGGATAACCCAGGCACCTGTAGGGCAGCAAGTTTGAATCGATCGAGGTACCTTTGCAGTGTCTCTCCGGATTGCTGTTTGATTTTGCCCAAGGCAAATTCTGATTTTGGTTGTTTCTTGCTGGTGGCAAAGTTCAACAAGAATCGTCCTCCGAATTCTTCGAAAGATCGGATGGACCCCGCCGGTAAGGATGAAAACCATGTTTGTGCCGCCCCCGTTAATGTTGTTGCAAAGAGCCTAGTAATCAACGGCTCTTCGATGCCCTTGATATACATAGCCGTGTCAAATGCATCCAGATGCACCTGCGGATCTTGGGTGCCATCATATTTGATCAGTTCGGATAGGTTTAAGTTGTCTGGATAGGGAGCCTCCACTATTTCATTTGAGAAGGGACTGTCATTGTACAACCCCCTGTTGTATTTCCTCCTGTATATTCCGGCAACGTTATCCGGGCTGCGTTGCAAGGGTCGGTGCATCGTAGCCGCGTCGCCACTTGCTTGCCCATCTTGTGTATTTAAATGCCTAGGCATCCGAGTCGTCTGGTTACGACCCAGATCTGCTTGCTCCACTTGTGTATTTAAATGCCTAGGCATCCGAGTCGTCTGGTTAAGACCCAGATCTGCTTGCTCCACTTGCCGTGGTCTTTGCAGGCCGAATCTCGGTACCCCCATTGTTGAATTTGGGTTCATAGGGATTCCGGTAGGGACAATCTCCACCGGTTGCCGATCTTCCATGCGAGGGTTTGAACGGCGTAGATCTGTGACTACGCGATCGACAGCTCTGACTGGATCTGGGCTAGTCATCTGCCGGATCCGGGCCTCTAGTTCGTGGATCTGCCTCGCATCCGCCTGTCTCTGCAGCTCGCTCCGGCGCTCCCACTCCTCCATCCGGCGCAGGAGGGCATCCATGGCCAGATTCGGGCCTTGTCGGCCAGGTTCATCGATGGGCTGCAACCCCTGCATATATGGCGCATCAGGGTTACAGGCTGGAGTGGATTCGGAGTCGGAATATACCTCGCTAATGTGCACGGCATCTGGATCTGGATCTGCAGGCTGGAGTGCTGCTTCCCGTTCCTCCTCATGATTGGATGTCAGAAGGGGACGGAAACCACTCCTTGTGGCTCTCACCATCGCTCTTTTTGATAATTCGTGGGTTCGATTCCCACAGACGGCGCCAATGTTCTGCCTGTTGGCAGATGTGTCCAACGTAGGTTGGATGATTGATCTTGGATACGAGTGTTTCTCTCTAGATGCCTATAGATTAGGTATCTGGGAGGAACGTGGATCACTGACACTGACCTAGGCGTATGCCTTCAAGGTGTGTGTGTGATCTATAGTGTTTAGGATTAGAAAATGTGTCCCTTACTGCTCTGCTTTACCTGCCTTATATAGCCCGGCTCTAGGGTTTGGTGGCTGGCCGAGGTGCAATGTGGGCTTCGGGCCGAGGTACATAGTGGGCCTAGGTCTAGCCCATAACAATAATGAATAAAAAAATAAAAGCTAAAAGAGTTAATTTCGGGTAAGGTGCATGATACAAACCTAGGATGACACTGAAGGTCCACATCTCTCTCTTAATTTTTATTCTGTATTTTTTTGTAACTATCTTGGCGCTGTGCTATCCATGTTTTCTCATGTGGGTCATTTTATTGATAAGGTGCCGGAATTTATATGTATATGATACTTTCTTATCTTTTTCTTAATTTTTCATTCTCTCACATCTGGTCACACTCAAGTTTTCTTAAATCTAAACATTTGTCAAATATATTTGATAATTTATTTGCGGGATATGATATTCTTACTACTTATTTTTTCTATTACCATTCCACTACCACTTTAATTATCATTGAATTCAAAAGTTATTTTTTTTTTCTCTCTTCCTTCAATTTTTCCTCTAATCCAGTGGTGATTAGAATAGTAGTGGAATGTTAGTAGAAAAATAGGTAGTAAGAATATCCTACCCCTATAACTAATAGTAAACAAATGTGTGAGGGATAGACAAAGCCCCTAATTCCCTAAACCTGACTAATCCAATTTTAGATTTAATTAACTCTATTTATCTTTTTCAGGAATTATGACTCTTAGAATTTGATCCTACTATTTTTTGGACAGATCAAATCCTAAGATTTAACTAGACCATCAAACCAACAACCATACTGTAAGTTTGAACTTTTAATTATCATTTTGTTACACATGTATTCCCAAAATTGTGTTGAATAGAGTATTCAGTTTATTTAATGCATTGGTCCTACTTAGGTTGGCATAATGGTACAACCCAGCTCAAGTGACCCAAACCGCATTTAATCAAAAAAAAAAAAAAAAGGAGGCAGGATGGGGTTGACTACAAAAATAAACGAGTCAGAAAACTCAACTCAACCCGACCCGAGTTGGGTTAGAGTTGGCTCGTGGGTTGGTTCGAAAAATAAAAAAATAAAATAAAATTTCATTGATGCTGTAATTTCTAATTTTTTCCCTAAATTATTAATTCATTCAATACAAAGACATTATACAAATAAACTATAGAAAATTCCTTTTGCATTTGGACTTGGACTTATTGGCAGTTGGCACCACATTCTCACTGTCACCCATACTATAAAAAAGGTCCTTAATGCACGGTTTTGGACTTATTGGTAACTGCAGGGTATTTTTGTTTGGGTCTTTGGAATTGAGATTTTAGGTTTTAACTTTCCACTTTACCTTTATTAATTTTTGTACTTTTATATTTAAAAAAAAAAAAATCATAACCTGTGAGCTATGAAGCACCGACACTTCAAAACCCCTGACGTGTCGTGTCCGACACTTTCCGACACTCTCGGACACTCCGACACTCCCCGACACTCCAACATGAGTTATAGAAATTTAAAAAAAGGTTTAAAGGTTGCGTTGTGTTGAATTTTTAGTTTCAACTATTAGATTGGTTGGATTACGATTACTATTTTATTGAGTTTAATATAAATATTTGTGATATCTTATGTTTCTTTGTAAAATTTATGAATATTATAAGTTTAGATTCATTTTTTTGTTAAATTATTGAATATTAAATATAATATACACTAAATAAATTAAAAATATTATTTAACATCAAAACGTGTCCTAGCGTGTCGAAATCTAACATTTTTTAGAATTAACGTGTCAGAATGTCGTGTCGTATCGTGTCACGTGTCCCGTGTCGGTGTCGGTGCTACATAGCCTGTGAGCCAACCTGTTTGACCTGTGGGTTGGCTCGGTTTTTGTCGAGTTGAAACGAATCGGGTTGATTCGAGTTACTAACTCATGTTTTTTTTAACCCAACTCGACTCATCTCGTACCTTAACATACTCATGGAAAGATATCTCAAAAGAGTAACGCTATTTCTACCTATTAAGTATGGGCTTTACATCTCTTATTCAACATGAGGTCAGAAATTTTTTTACACACACATAATTTTAATGGGTCCCACCATAAACAAAAAAAAATATTGCACGCAAAACGAACTCTCACACTGACATGAGAAAATAACTCTCCTATTAAAGGAGTAAGTGTTTTCCCATTAAGTATTAACACATCATTTTAGGGATTTGATTTTCTCATATTGCATGAGAATTCAATTCTCATATTGTGACTCAACTAGTGGTGGGTCCCACACTTATTAAAAAAAAAAGAAAAAAGAAAAATCTTGCACTTAAATCAAAGAGTCACAACATGAGAATTGAATTATCATGCAACATGAGAAAATGTTTTCCGATCATTTTATATTATTATAGATTATGTCATCTGATCATGTAAACATCAAGTGATATTATACTAACATAATGTACAATAAGTATTTTTCATTATAAAAATCTGGACGTTGCAGGTTGATTCGTTAACATTGTGTATTTTACACTTATCAATAAATTTCTCTTTTTTAATCAATACTATTATTCCTCTAGTTAAACTCATAATCTTTACATATTAATAAACTAAATATTTAATAAATTTTTGGGTTGCAAAGGAGATTGGACCTAGTGCGGGGAGGAGTAATATAATAAAGTGGAGATGATAGGAATGAGTAATTGAATAAGAATATTTCAGAGGTGTGTGAGTGAGTGAGTGACTGATGAATAATGAGTTGAAAAGTAATAGAAGAGAGAGATTAAAAGGGATTACAAGCGCCACAAATTTAACTACTTGAGAATGAGATGAATCAAACTTAGGACTATGTAGTCCTCAGAGGGTTTTGCTGCCACCCCTACTAAGGCTCATGGGCCAATTTCGAAGTATGCTTTGTTTTTTTCTAAGAATGAAACTTATTATTTTTTTTTTTTGATAACAGAAAGAAACTTATTTTACCCTTAAAAAAGTTGGCTATTGGCATATCTTATCAAAACAATTAATTGTCTTTGTTAAAATTTAAGCATTTATGAATGAGTGAGGATATTCTAACTACCAAAAATTCTTACTACTAATTTACTACCAATCACATCACCATTGGATCAAAGAAAGAGAATATTAAAAAGTTTTTGAAGAAAGAGAAAATATTATTCTAATGGTGATTAGATAGGTAGTAAGTTGCTACTGGAAGATTTTAATAGTGAGAATATCCCTCCTGAATACCATTCGCACGTTGTTTTTGACATGTTTTTTCTCTGATAAAACAGGTCACATTCTTACGTTAGTTTTGGTTGATTCTGCTCCTCCATTGGCCCAAAAGAAGATTGGTCCATTTTACATAGCCGTCATCTCTGCAAAAACTAGAAAACAAAAACAGAACTCGCACAGTTCAGAACAAAAGGAGACCAAACAAGCTGTTATTTGAGACCAGCCAACTCTGACTTCTCAACATTCAAATTCATGTGTTTATCACATTTGACCATTGAACTCTCTCAATGGGTGAAGAAATCATGCTATTTCGTTTCAATACTAAGTAATATAAAATATGTAACATATGACTATTTATTTGCATTTTATTGTGTTAATTTTAACCATGATTCCATCCCTAGAGATTGAAGATTGATGAAAGGAAGGAAAACATTTGCACCCAAAAATAAACTTCACAATTGTATTTGTTGAGTTGGTTCACCCTACACAAGTGTGATAATATTTGCATATTTTATATCTCACACATTCTCATATTATTTATTGAATAACACATTAGTCTTATTAATAACTTTTTTTCGACAGTCCAGATAATCCAGCTTAAAAAATGAAAAAAGTTGTATGCGAGAGAAGTTTTCGTAAATATTATACACAGTGGCGGACGCATGAAAATAATTTATGTCCGCACATTTAATGGCGGGGGTTAGAGGACAGCGACCCCGAATTTTTTTTGTAAAGAAAGTTTAAATTAACGCTTAAACCCGCTCATAATCTAATATAAGAATAAATATCATTTTTGGTCCATAACAAAAAATTCGATCCCCACTTTAGTTCATTATAAAAAAAATTGGTCACCTGGTCCCTATAAAATTCAAAGTGGACCTATTTTGGTCTTTTTGAGGGACTAATGTAGGTCTTTTTTGAATGTTTGAGAGATCACAATTTTAACTAAATTAATCCACTTTAAATTTTTTAGGGACCTCGAGACTATTTTTTTTGTAAGAGACTAAAATGGGGATCATATTTTTTGCTAAGGACTTAAAAGAGTATTTACTCCTAATATATATAATGAATCGAGAGACAAATAAGAATCTGCAACCAAGAAAAAATAAAAAATAAATAAATAAAAAAACTGAAAATCTAAAAGTTTATGACTGCACTTGCCCGCAAGTGGGTCCGCCGCTGATTATACATGTGTTGTTACTCATTTAAATAAAGAAAGGAAAATGTTACATTTATAAATTTTTTGTTTATAAATTCTTACAAATTACATTGTATCTTATCGGTAAGATACTCTTGGGTGAAGTCTTACCGGTAAGACATAATGTAGTCAGTAAATTTGTTAAAAATAATTTGTTTATATAACCATCCTCTTAAAAATAAATATCGAATAAGATTGTTATGAATGCATGAGCAAGTAGAATTAACTAAACATAGACAAATAAAAGAAACTAATTGGGCGGCATTCCTATAAGATACGATCACTCTAAGAACTTGGGCTTGCTGTGCTTTGTTGATCCTCTTTCCTGCACTAATTTGTTTCGGGCTTTTAGCCCAGTTTCTTAACCAAAAAATAGACACGACTAATTTGGAGATCAAAACCTTTGTTTGGGACTTATCAAAGCCTTTTTATGTTTTTTGTTACATAATAATAAGGATAGTTATTTCCTATTCTAGACTTTGCGATTGAAATAATAGAAGACTCCTACGAACCTGACCTTTAGTGAACCAAGAAATTATGGATGACTCCTCTGCAAATTGTTTCAGTCCTGCCTGAATTGGAGCAAAATATGGAAAGAACCTTGGATACACCACCCCAAAAGCTAGCTCAAAGGGTGAGAATGCCCAAATTTTTATAAACTCCACATTAGTTGCACATACAACCAATATGAGACTATATATCTCAACACACCCTCACACGAGAGCCCATTGGGCTTGAAGAGTGGATGATGCAATAGGCCCAACCTACCTGTGCTAAAAGAGTCCACAAGAGAAAGTGGGGGACGACGAGGCTCTGATACCATGTAAAGAACCTTGGGATACACCACCCCAAAAGCTAACTCAAAGGATGAGAGTGCTCAAATCCTTATAAACTCCAAATTAATTGCACATACAACCAATATGAGACTATATATCTCAACAAAATAAAATAAGAGGAATGAAAACTAACGATGTATTGGTGCATGATTTATATCCATAATATTTATTGTCAAAGTTCAATTTTCACATTCTCTTTCCCCTTCAATGTTTTAAGAGAATGTAAAAATTATGTTGTTGGGATCTAAGCTGGGATGTCTCTTCCGTCCCAAATAGATTGAAGAATGAATGCCTTGTGAAGAAGCGTGTTCAATACCTTATTTTTCTCACATAATTCTTTGAAGCTAAAAAATAATAGTTAAACCAAACCATTTATCTAGGCACCTTGTAATGAATTTGATTTCATTATAGCGTATTTAAGGTATTATTCTTAAAAAGCTTCTTCACAAAATTCTTCGTATGAATTTCTAAAACAAGCCAAAATAAAACTTATGCCAAATTAACATGATAAACCTTCGGTTTATCTTGTTTTATGGACTAAAATACTATGAATTATCTAGTTGAACAAATTAAAAACCAAGGTTTAAGATGATAATCACAAACATTATCTAAATTTTATCTAATTAAATTGTTATTTTAAATTTACTGTAAATGACTGACATAAATTTTAAATTTTTAATGTAAGCTAAGACAAGACAACTGACAACCACAAAGTTTGGCAACGCCATTTAAGATCGTCCTTGACTTTTGTCGTCACTTTTGGTCTTAAATTTTAAAAAATCAACATCTAAAATGTGTGCGCAACTTTTACGGCAAATAAATTGAGGAAAATAATAGCTATCGAGACTACTATTTTATATGAAAAGTGTTAATTTTTGTAAATGATATAATTTATATCATTTATATATTCTTATAAAGAGATGAGATCCACATTTTTATATTTCTTTCCTCTCTCTCTCATCATTTATCTATATCTTTCTCTCACTTAAAATAACATAAATTTACATCATTTAAAATGATACATATTTTTTCCATTTTATATTATAGATACTTCGATAATTGTTCTGTTATTTTTTTCTCTCTTTATTTTAGGGGCTCCACAATTGTATATTTTAGCATAAGATATATTCACTCTTATAACTTGAGAATAGACAAGCTCATAAATTAAAGAGGTTGGAAATTCACTAATAATTTGTTTGGTACATGAAGCCTTTTTTCGATGGATTTACTGTTTGTCTTTTTAAAGAATATATAATTTTCTCTTTTTAAGAGAGATATGTAATAAAAATCGTAGAAAAAAAGTGGATGGATTATTTATTTTAATTTAAATTTTAAATAAAAAATACTATTATACAGAATTAATTTAATCCAAAAACTTAAGCAGTTGGATGATATTAGATTAATGATTTTATATATATATATCTAACATACCCTCTCATACAAGAACCTATTAGACTTAAAGAATGGATAATGTATCAAGTTCAGCCTACTTTTACTAAAAATCTCAACAACATTTAAGTGATGCCAATCAATATAATAGAAGACGAAAAATGTAGCCTCACACTGATGTTCACCATATCTGGAGTGATGGATTTTATGTGCATCTCGTATCAAGACGAAGAATTTGCACCTCATAGAGCAAATATTTGGTGAACCCAGCTCATGTGAGCCAGGTAGAAAGGAAGAATAAGGAGTGAGAAAGGGATCATGTAATTAATTCCCCACCTCATACTTCTACCATGAAGTGATGCCAATCAACTCAGAAGCACAAACATGTCTTTTTTTTAAACAAAAAAATTGTGTGTTTAACACCCACACGTTCCGACATCCATCCGACACGCGATCAATATTTTCGGACACGCGATCAACGTTTCGACACGTGTTTTCGACATGCGCTCAACTTTTCCCTGCACGCAGTCAACGCCTATGTAGCACCGACACCGACACGGGACACGTGACACGATACGACACGACACTCCGACACGTTAATTTTAAAAAATGTTAGATCTCGACACGTTAGGACACGTTATGATATTAAATAATATTTTTAATTTATGTAGTGTATATTATATTTAATATTCAATAATTTAACAAAAAAATGAATCTAAACTTATAATATTCATAAATTTTGCAAAGAAACATAAGATATCCGAAATATTTATATTAAACTCAATAAAATGGTAATCGCAATACAACGAATCTAATAACTGAAACTAAAAAATCAATGCAGCGCAACCTTTGAATTTTTTTTTTAATTTTTATAACGCGTGTTGAAGTGTCGGGGAGTGTCGGAGTGTCCGAGAGTGTCGGGAAGTGTCGGACACGACACGTCAGGGTTTTTGAAGTGTCGGTGCTTCATAGGTCAACGCTTAACACTTTTTTTTAGTTCTAAATTTTATTTTATAAACAAAAAATGAAAAAATAATTTATAAGTCAATTTTCTTCTATTGTGGAATTTTACATAAAAAATTAACAAGATATGAAAAATTACTTTTGCTTAAAATTTATGTTATTGAATTTGAATATTTGATTGGTTATATGACTTATTATGGACTATTGTATGTATTAAATATAAATCATATTATATATATTAAAAATATTATTTAATATCAAAACGCATTCTAACGTGTCGAAATATGACATTTTTTAGAATTAACGTGTTCGTGTTGTGTTGTGTCGTATCTCATGTCCCGTGTCAGTGCAACATAGCCAATCAATATGAATATAATTCATTCCACTTGTTATTTTTGTTGGAAATTGACAAATCCTAAGATCTAACTAAATCGTGACACCAACAACTATTGTGTAAGTTTAAACTTTTAATTGTTATAAAATCGACCATCACACGATTTGATAAAAGAAAAAAGGGAAGAGAGATTGACACATTGATTTATCTTGATTCACCCAATATAAAATACGTGCAATTTTAATTGTCTATATTATATTCATTTTACCGCCACTCGTTACAAATCACTTGGTTTACGAGAAGAATATAAACAAGATTAAAATATTATAACAGTAACTATTCATGGATCCAAACTCAAATTACTAATAAAAGTAAAATTATAATAAATCATAAGCACACAATCTGATCTATACGGGCCTAAGCATGCTATCCTGGGACCTTGCGAGCCTAAGCATGCTATCCTGGGACCTGACAAGTCACCAATCATGTCTAAATTGGGTTTCAATCAAGAGGCAATCACACCTAATTTAGGTAATTTTATTTTTGAAAAATATTCATAAACCATCATTAATTTCATATCACGAATAATAACCCAGAAGCTTATAGCATTAATCATTAATTTCAAGAATAATATCCTTCTTCCTTAGAGATTTATATTATTTATTTAATTATTTCCTTTATTTCTACAGATTTTTCAAATTGATTTTTTAGTTTAAATCATAAATCAAATCTTTATTTTGTTTTCCTTATTAATAATAATTTTTTTTTATTTTTAATTTAAATCACAAACCAAATTTTTGTTATAAAAAAAATTATTAAAAAAAAATCAAATCACAAATCAAAATTTTATTTATTTTTTATATTAAATCACAAATCCAGAATTTAGAGGCTTCTGGGTTTAACCGCTCTTATAATACGATTCTTGCAAATCAAAATTGAGAAATAAAATATGTCAAATTAGATGTCATTGCGTAGATCTCGAAAAGTTATCTGAAATAAATAAAAAAATCATATAATTTGGATACTCGAGTCAAAAGTTATGGCCTTCATAAGTTTTATTTAGTTAACTAATTTAACGCATAAATGGTTAGGTCTAAACTATTTAATTGTTTTGTATTAATTTATTTAGTTAATTATTTATGCATTCTTAGTCTTTGAATATTATTTAGGGTTAGTAACTTAATTTATTAGGGTACAAAATTAGTTAATTTATTTAAGGCGTAAATAATGAGTTTTAATCTTTTAGTTTTTATGTATTATAATTTTTTAATTAATTATTTCTGCATTCTTAGTTTTTGACACGTGTCCTGACATTGACTGGACAATTACTGACCCTTCTGACACGTAATTCGCTGCACTGTGTAGCGAATTATGTGTCCAACAGAACTTTGCCACATCATGCATATTTCGTTACACAGTGTAGCGAATTACTGGTGTCTTGACATGTGTCCTGTTGATGACTGTGTAGGTTGACATCTTGACCACGTATTTCACTACATTGTGTAGCGAATTATTCCTCCAATTGAGACGTGCCACATTAGCAAGCATAATTCGCTATACAGTGTAGCGAATTATGTCTCGTGGTATTACGAGAATTTTTACTGTTGGCGTAACAATCTGATAAATAATTTAATGAACAATGGCAAAATGTAAAATTGTTCCCAAAAGACAAGAAAGCTTGCGGTAGAATGATTACTAGAATGAGCAGATGAGCTTGAGCCTTGGAATACCTAGCTCAGAAGTAGCATTGATTTACTCTCCCAACATTTTAATTTTAAGTGATTGATTTAAGGGTTTTATAATTCTCATGTTAAAGGAGAATTGAAATATCTTGTTGTAGAGATAAAAAGTATGTGGGACCCATGTGTTAGAAAAAATTGTATGTAGGATTCATGTCAGCACGGAAATCGAATGGTGTGTAGGAAAATTTTAATTCTCATGTTGAATGAGAATTATAAAACCCTTGATTTAATGATGTTGTACAATTTAGATTGTGGTCGGAGAGATGAATAAATATTTAATTTTTCGCCCCTATGGCAAAAAAAAAATCCTGGGTCTTTTTCAATGATATCGCCCTTGGCATTCAGTGGTTACACTCCGTGCATTGCATTTATGATTTATTTGAAAAGTTATTGGGCATAATCAAATTTATAAAAAAAATGTTGAATGCCACGGTGAATTACACGGTGCTCTTTCTTCTTCTTTTATTTTTTTTTCTTTTTTTTCTTTTTACTTTTTTTTGGTGGGGCTCCTTCCTTTTCTTTTTCTTTTGTCTAATAGGAATTCCTTTCCTCTGTCAAACTAACACAACCAATCAGGATATTGACCCATCTTCTAATGTCTTCTAGCGTGTACAAATGAAGTATCACCATACATCAGTTGTGGATTGATGTTCAATTATGGGTTCACTATACTTGCTATTTATCAACATACATCAACTATCCTATGCTACTTGGTCAATATAGTCCTTACTCTCGTCACCTCATCTTTGTTTCAGTACTTGTATTTGGGGTAGATAACCTTTAACTCAGGTGTTTGTTGGATAAACGTTCATCCTTCATTCCTTTCTCATTTTCTCTTTACCCCCTCGATGTTTTAAGAGAATGTAAAAACTATGGCTTTGTTTGATGATTGTTTTTAAAAACAGTTTTTTAATTTTCAGAACAAAAAAATAAAAAAATTTCGTTTGGTAAGATCTGTTTTGTTAAAAAAAAATTTAAGACCGTAATTATTTTTGTGTTTTTAGAATCAAATTTAGAGAATATCTCTGAGTTATTTTTGTTTTCTATTTTGGTTTTTAATTTTCAAAACAAAACAAAAAACACAAAAAATAACTGTTTCTATAATTATTCTACAAAACAGTTTCAAGAACAAAAAAAAATCAAAACACAATCAAACAGACCTTATATTGTTGGGACTCAGGATATCTCTTCCTTCCGCCACAAATAGATTAAAGAACGAATGTCTTGCGAAGAAGTGTGTTTGATACCTTATTTTTTCTCGTATAAGACTTTGAAGCTCAAACGACATTCACCGTTTACATGAATAGCCAAAATCAGCCAAACCAAAGGCATTTATATAGGCACCTTGTAATGAACCCTAAACAAAAATTCAATCTCACATTTGATTTCATTATAACATATTTAAAGATATTATTTTTAAAAAGTTTCTTCCCAAAATTCTTAGTACGAATTTCTAAAACATGTTAAAATAGAACTCATGCCAAATTTACACCAATGAAAGATGCACACCATTTGTAAATTGTAGTCTATCACTTTGATGTTTTAATTGGAACTACAAAATAAGCATGATAACTTTCATTTATGATGAGAGAGAAGTGAGTGTAAAAAAATGATAATTGCAATGATAATTATTATGGAAGTTATATTTCCGCTAGCAAACATTGTTCGGTGTCAATAATATGTTCCTTTTATCAAGTTTGATGCATGAAAAATTAAATAATCTAATACAATACATAAAATAAAATAAAAAACCATTGAAGCGTGTTCAACGGGAAGGAAGACAGCAGAAAACTGAAAGAATGATTCAAATAATTCTGAATTCAACAAAACTTATGAATTTACTAAGAGTTTCACGGAGCTTTATATTGTTGTACTACTTGTAAAACAGAACAAACTGATTGAATTAAAGAGAGAATAAGGAGTATAATTCCACCAATAGAAGCCACTGTCTGCCAAGGAGTTTTGCAATAATCATGCTTCAAAGTGGCCTTCAACTCATGCCAAGGATCTGTACAAAAAGCATTCAAGTCCTTGCAGATTTGAAAATAATCAGAATTGAATTTTGAAAGCGTAATATTTGTGACTAGACTATTGAACAGTTTAGCCACAGAATCATTATTCCCCAACCAGTTAATAAGTATTTTCTTTCGAACCAGTGTATCCACATCTCTGCTGGTGTTTATAAGGAAGTCCAAAATAATAATATGGTCGGTAATGTAGGACTCTCTAGGATAGAGACATTGTTCTAAAGCCAGCAAATTGCGATACAAAATCTCTGTCCTATCCACTATTTCTAGTTGTGGGATTTCAAGAATGCTTCCTGAAAATCTCAGGTCTAGCAAACAGTGGCTTTCAGTATTTACTTTAAACCTCACTCCTGCTTCTAACAACTCAGTTGCACTAGGAAGATATACCATTGATTCAGGATGTATCCTAGGCGGTCGAGGATGTTGTAAGTGAAACATTCTAATCAGATCTGTGAAGTGTCTTATGCTTACATTATAAGCCAAGTTGGTTATATTATAAAAGGAAAAATAGTCAAATGTAAGCACAAGAAATGAAGGGTTAGATCCAGACCTAAAGGATAGATTGAATAGATCATCAAGAATAAAAAAAGGAACCTGGTTCTCAAGTAAAAACAAATCTTTATCTATATCATTATCCATCTTAGGGTTTGTAAAAAAGGTGTCATCCTCTGACCATTCATGATAATAGCGCTTCCAAAACAGCTCAATTATAAAACCAGAATCTATTAAGATCATCTTCACAAGTTTCTCCTTATTAAGATCAATGGTATCAGAATAACAAGAACGAAATTTCGGTTCAACCTCTTCTATATAGCGAATCAATGTATCCAAACTTGCCTCTGATCGTTGAAGAAATGATTTACAATAAATGAGCTTGTGTCTTTCCATATTTTGGAGGTGTGGATGGCATTGGTGGTGTAAAGGGCCAACAGAAACAACCCTAGGGGTATAGGCATCTTCGTTAAGTTTGCGAATATCAAAGGGTACCCTGTAAATGCAGCAGTCGCTAGTCATTGGTGGCTTTGCTTGATCCAGCATGGCTTGGAAGTCATTAACAACTTCGTGGTGGTTCATACTTGTCATCTAAATAACCAAAAAAAAAAAAAAAAAGAGTTTTGAGAGTAAAAAAAAAGAAACCCAACAAGAAAACGAAAAAAACCTATGAATATTCTTACATGGAGGAAAATTATGGTAGATAATGCCTAATTCCTTCCTTCCTGTCAAAGCTTTCAAGTCTTTGTAGCGAAAAAGTGTTACAGTTTGCTTTTCCTGTTTATTTGCTCAAGAGGGGAATCAGAGTGCCTCACAATCCACAACCACCATTCATTAAATCTCAAACAAGTGCATTGATCTTTGGACCTGGCCCACGTAGTAGCAGTACCAAGTTGAATGTCACTCACTCACTCATCTACAATTTATATAAGAAAATGACCAATATCCCACGATGCCGGGGTCCACTCTAAGCGAAGACCGGTCCTTCATGACTAGAGGACAAATATTTGCACATATTATATTCACACGTTCTTTAGTCATGGAAAAAAAAAATTAGCAAACATAAAATTTGATTAGATGGGAAAGTAACAAAGTCAAACAATAATGTGATGATCAGATGTAGGGATATTCATCAATTGATCCAAACCGATTCAAACTGTGGTGACCGAACCGAAAAATCGATAACCGAATAAATCGAAAAAATGGAAAACCCAAAAAAACGCGCAAATTTTAATTGGGTTGGATCGGTTTTTGGATGAATTTGATGAAAACTGATCCAATCCAAACTGAACCAATCCAAGTCGATCCAATAAATTACTTTTCCTCTACCTTCTTGGGGTTTTTCCCCAATCATAGCCCAAAAATTTCTAAACTTAAGACTCAATAACCATCAACTAAATTCAAGCAAAAATCTAGTCACATCTTATCAACAATTTTATCTTTGTAGAGCTTCATATCTCGTTGCCCAAAAAAAAATATATTATAATTTACTAATACTTTTGTATTTTAAAAAAAAAATTACAAAGTCAGTATATACAAAAGATGTTATTGGCACAATAATCAAGAAATAAATTTTAGAATTTTCAAAAAAACTGAAAACCAATCCAATCCAAACCAAAAAATTTGGATTGGATCAGATCGGATTTGAAAAAAATCCAAACCGAATGGATGATTATATGATCAAATCGAAGGAATTGGATCGGATGATTTTTGCTTTCAAGACCGATCAAATTCAGACTCTGAACACTCCTAATTAGATGGGAAAGTAAAAAGTCAAACAATAATGTGATGATTCGATGGGAAAGTAAAAAGTCAAACAATAATGTGATGATTAGATGGGAAAGTAACAAAGTCAAACAATAATGTGATTAGATGGGAAAGTAACAAAATCACGTGCATAATGTTTGTTACGCCTAGTTTTGGGGAGTAATTTTAAAATGTTTGTTAAATGAAATATGTATCCCTGTATACATATTGCCAGATTAGAAGAATTCTTAATTTTTTTTTTAAAGGAGGAATAATAAAAATGAGGGATGACGAACTTAGAGTACATTATTTTTCTTTAAATGTGAATATAGTTTAAAATAAATATTTGAGTAAATATCATTTTCGGTCTTCAACAAGTTTTACGATGCCAGCTTTAATACCTAACAAATAAAAAGACTATTTGTAGTCCCTACGAAATTCAAAGTGGACATATTTTAATTCTTTTGAGGGATTAATATGGGTGTTTTTTGAGTTTGCGAGGGATCACAATTTTAAATAAATGGATCCATTTTAAATTTCGACTACGAATAGTCTTTCTATTTGTTAGAGATTAAAGTGAGTATCGTAAAATTTGCTGAGAATTAAAAAAAAAATATTTACTCTAAATATTTATATGAACATGAACGCATGGTAGCTTCATAACAGGATATTGTAGAATATTGTACTAACGATTAAATAAGAATTCGGGGAAGTTTATCCCCCAAAAAAAAAATTCGGGGAAGACTTCAGTAGGTGAAAGCGACACCCTGGAAAACGGGAAACCAGCCTTTGATGTGAGTTTCTAACCAAATTCTAATTAATCATCATAGGACTAATGATTTATGTACTGTAGAATATTGTACTAACGATTAAATAAAAATTCGGGGAAGACTTCACTGGTGAAAGCGACACCGCGGAAAACGGGAAACCAGCCTTTGATGTGAGTTTCTAACCAAATTCTTTTTTTTTTTTTTTGAAAACCGTTTCTAACCAAATCTTAATTAAAGGTTTTATGTTTATTATTTTACTAACTTCACTTTCTTAAACACACATTAAAGAAGTGGAATCCATTTCTTTTTCTTTTTCTTTTATCATTCCACTTTATCTCTCTTCATTATTGTGTGTTGGAAATTACATTTATATTATGTCAGATAACATTAATAAAATCCTCTAATTAATCATCATAGGACTAATGATTTATATATGTACTGAAGAGGCCATGGATTTTCCTTAAGTTAGCTCCAAATCAATTCACACTTTTTTTTTTTTTTTTTTTTGCTGAGCTGTGTTACTCCTTTTATGTAATGGCTGAGCATGCATAATATTTATTGGTGTATGATTAAATGTCTGAACAATCAACTCAATAAATACCATTCTACCTAATTATTTGAGAAGATTCTAAAAGAATGTCAAGGGTTTTACCCTATCTATATAAAGAGAAGAAAGGCAAAAAAAAATTTAATTATTGCATTTAAATCAAATAATTACGCATTTAATATTATTTTTTAAATAATTACGGATCTATTGCACAATGTGATGTTCCTTTTGGGCGTCACATGTGACGCCTCAATTGAGGCGTCTCTCCTGAGGCAGTGTCACGTGTCACTTTTTTTTTTCAAAAAAAAATATTAATTTAATCCTAAAACTTCTGAAGGCCACAAATTTTAACTCGGGTATCCAAATCAGGTAATTCTTTTTTTGATTTCACATAACTTTTCAAGATCTACGTAATGACATCCCATTTGATATATTTTATCTCTCACAAACACGGTTTTAATTTGCAAGAATAGTATTATAAGTGCGGTTAAACCCAGAAGTCTCTGAGTTCTGGATTTGTGATTTAATATAAATAAATAAATAAAATTTTGATTTGTTATTTAATATAAGCTTTTGAGTTATTATTCGTGGTCTGAAATTAATGATGACTTATGAATGTTTTTCAAAAATAAAATTACCTAAATTAGGCGTGATTGTCTCTTGATTGAAACCTAATTTAGACGTGTTGGTAACGTGTCAGGTTTTGACACGTGTTGACACGTGTCACATTTTTAAACTCAGAAGCCTCTGAGTTCTGCGTTTGTGATTTAATACAAAAAATAAATTAAGATTTGATATGTGATTTAAATTAAAAAAATAAAATTTTATTTTTATTATCAAAAAATTTTGGTTTGTGATTTAAGTTAAAAGTAACAATTATTATTAATAAGGAAAAAAATAAAGATTTGATTTGTGATTTAAACTCAAAAATTAATTTGAAAAATCTGTATTAATAAAGGAAATAATTAAATAAATATTCTAAATCTCTAAGGAAGAAGAATTACCTGATTTAAATTTAAATTATGTTTGTGAGAAATAAAATATATCAAATGAGATGTCATTGCGTAGATCTCAAAAAGTTATGTGGAATCAAAAAAAAAGTACCTGAATTGGATACTCGAGTTAAAAGTTATGGCCTTCAGAAGTTTTATGATTAAATTAATTTTTTTTTTTTTGAAAAAAAAGTGACACGTGTCACCATCTCATGAGAGACGCCCCATTTGGGCGTCTTCCCCCTAAGGTGAGACGCCTCAATCAAGGCGTCACATTGTGCAGTAGATCCGTAATTATTTGAAAAATAGCATTAAATACGTAATTATTTGATTTAAATGCATTATTTTAATTTTTTTGCCAGAGAAGAAAACCTCCGTTGAGATATATAGTCTCACATTGGTTAGATAAACAACTAATGTGAAGTTTATAATAAGGCATTGGGCACTACCACCCTTTGAGCTAGCTTTTGGGGTGGTGTATCCCAAGATTCTTTATATGGTATCAAAGCCTCGTCGTCCCCCACTTTCTCTTGTGGACTCTCTTAGCACATGTAGGTTGGGCCTGTTGCATTATCCACTCTTCAAGCCCAATGGGCTCACGTGTGAGGGGGCGTGTTGAGATATATAGTCTCACATTTGTTGGATGAACAAATAATGTGGAGTTTATAATAAGGCCTTGGGCACTTCCCACCCTTTGAGTTAGCTTTTGGGGTGGTGTATCCCAAGGTTCTTTACAACCTCTATAAAAGGATTATCCTAGCTTTGTATGTGAATATTCTGAAAAGAAGTTTAAGTGTGAGACTTTTTAAAGAAGAACGTGTAACAACCATTATTGATGAAGCTTAATTGAAAACCTCTAGTGTGACTAGGGAAACCTGACTCTTTGTAATCCTAATATCTGCCGTAGGGGTTTTTTTAACATTAAAATATGTTATGTTTTTCTCTCTCCATCATTTTAATTTTGTACTTCTCTAGTTCATGTGATTATGCCGATCAACCTGATGAATTCAGATCGACCTCCAAGTGTTGAGTTGTCTGCTCGACTTGACCTTTTTGAACCGCTTTTGGGCTGATTGAGGGACCCTGTCCCAACATTTGATTGGAAAATTTTATTTTTAGTTTTTTTGCCCCTTATAAGCATAAATATAATCAAATATAGTTTTATAAAAGCTCTTATTATAAAAATAGCTTTTGCAATAATGAATAAAAAAGTAAAAGCTCACGAGAAAAGTTTTTTTTTTTTTTTAAAGATATATATTACCTTTTTAGAATTCTCATATTTATTTTTTAATTTCTCCCTTATTCTAAATTTGTATTTACCAATCTTACTAATTACCCTAATAATTCATCTTAATATCAAATTGTTTCATCTTTCCTCCTTCAAAACCCCCCGAAAAGCTTTATATAATCACCAAACAATTTTTACCTTTATTTTCTAAGTTTTTTTTTTAGCTTAAAAGTACCTTTCAGCATAGAAAAGGTGACAAACATGCTCTTAGAAAATAATTCACTTACCCTTTACATATATGATGAAGCAATACTTTAGCATCAAATCAAAGCCATGTTCAAATTATTTTAGTAAAAATTTGTATTTATGGCAACAACAAATGGAATTGTTAGTAAATATAACAGTGATATCTTGGATAATGACAATAATAGTGTCTTGCGATGTTATACAGTGACTAAAAATTAATGATAAGCTAAGATGGTTTAGCAAATGGAAATAAATTAAACGAATTCAAAGATAGAAATAAAAATAGTGTGCATGAGGATAACACCAAGGAAATTCTATGATATGACTAAATTATTACCAGAGGAGAAATATCAAGAATTGGTAAAATGTATAGTGAATGAATGAAGAATAGTGCAATACCTGCTGCGAGATATATATATATATATATATATATATATATATATATATATATATATATATATATATATATATTAGCTGATACAAGAGAGAAATAAGGAAGGGCAAGCTAAAACTAACTAACAGAAAATAAACGAGTTAACTTATAAGTAACCAACTCAATAGTGATGCAACTGAATAACTGAATCACGAGGAGAGAACTTTGTTCAATTGAGAGTTGAAGAAAGCTTTAAAAATCATTGGCGGCTAGCTTGCTTTCAGCAATAGAGTGACTTTTGGAGTTTGCAAATTGGATTTGGCTTGGACTTAGGAATGCCCATAGGGAGAACCATGTACATTTCTCTGTGCAAATCCTTATGAAGAAAGGCATTGTTTATATCGAGTTGTTCCAAATGCCAACCTTCGGCAGCAGCAATGGCAAGCAGTATTCTAATAGTAGAGAGTTTGGCAATTGAAGAGTGTTAGAATTCAAATTCAATTTTGTTTCTACCTCCAAAGAATTCAAATTCAAATTGAATTTTTCCATCACCTATCAAGAATCTTATGGAACCTTGTAGAAAGCTATGGATGCTTGAAGAAAATTCATGAAACTTATGGAGACTTGGAGAAGCTTGAAGAATCCAAGTCTTTCTTGAACTCTATCCATTGCCAACGCATGATAAGCTGGAAATCTTATCCTATTGTTCAAAATCAATTTGAAGACTGGAAAGGTCAAAAATGGTGGCTAGTGGTTATAATAGTTTGTCAAGTTCAAATTGAACTCTTTCATGTACATCTATATATAGGGTATGTTGTATGTTAGTGTCAAAAGTTAAACACCAGTAACAACAATACTATAACATTCATCTTTTTTCATTCATACTCATTCCTCAAGGTGAGGTATTTATAGTCACAAAAGCAGTTACAATCAACCTGCTAATAAATAGGATAAAATAACAACTCATCTAATAATCTAAACGGATATTTACAAAATCATAACAGTCTTACAATAATTTAAGACTAATTTCAGTTACATATTAATTTAAGACTAATTTCAGTTACATATTTTAACACTCCCCCTCAAGTTGGGCATAGATATTGATCATGCCCAACTTGTCTATTGTTTCTTGAAACACTTTTGTGGATCCAGCCTTGGTTAGCACATCGGCAAGTTGATTTTGAGAATTGATAAATGGAAAGTGGATTGTACCTTCATCTAGCTTTTCTTTTATAAAGTGTCTGTCAACCTCAACATGTTTGGTTCTATCATGCTGGATAGGATTGTGTGCAATATCTATGGCAGCCTTGTTGTCACAATGTAGATTCATAGGTTGGTTATGGAACAGACCCAAATCTTGCAGAACTTTTTTTATCCAAAGCAATTCACAAACACCCTGTGTCATTCCTCTATATTCTGCTTCTGCACTAGATCTAGCAACCACCTTTTGCTTTTTACTCTTCCAAGTAACCAAGTTTCCTTCTACAAATGTAAAGTATCCTGAGGTTGACTGCCTAGTTGTTTTGTCCCCTGCCCAGTCTGAATCACAGTAACCTTCAATGGAGGATGTATGGGTTTTTTTTAAATAATAAACCCTTGCCAACTGTTCCCTTTAAGTACCTCAAAATTCGAAATACTGCTTCCATATGATCAATACTAGGAGAATGCATAAATCTACTTACCACACTTACTGCATAAGCAATATCTGGTCGTGTGTGAGATAGATAGATCAGTCTCCCCACTAATCTTTGGTACCTTCCAATATCAGTAGCTATTTGGTCAGGATAAATACCTAGTGTGTGATTCATTTCCATAGGAGTTCCTGTTGGTTTGCAGTTCAGCATCCCTGTCTCTGTTAGCAAATCTAGAGTGTATTTTCTCTGTGAAAGGGATATTCCTTGCTTTGATCTTGAGATTTCGATCCCCAGGAAATATTTAAGTTCACCCAAGCTTTTCATTTCAAATTCGGTATTCAAGTAGTTTTCCAATTTCTCCATTTCTTCTAAATCATCTCCAGTGAGCACCATGTCGTCTACATATACTATCAGAGCAGTGATCTTTTCCTCTTTCCTCTTAATAAATAAAGTATGGTCAGCATTGCTTTGGCTGTATCCAAACTTTTTCATAGCTGTTGAAAATCTCCCAAACCATGCTCTAGGTGATTGCTTAAGGCCATATAATGCCTTTTTTAGTCTGCAAACTTTTGATTCATTTGCGGCTTCTATGTTGATTCCCGGTGGTATATCCATATACACTTCTTCCTCAAGATCCCCATTCAAAAATGCATTCTTTACGTCAAACTGTTTGAGAGGCCAATTTCTGTTTGCTGCAAGAGAAATAAGGATGCGGATAGTGTTCAACTTGGCTACAGGTGCAAAGGTGTCCTGATAGTCTATGCCATATTTTTGGGTGAACCCTTTAGCTACCAGTCGTGCCTTGTACTTGTCTATACTCCCATCAGCCCTTAGTTTTATTGTATATACCCACTTACATCCAATGCTTCTTTTTCCTCTAGGTAGATGAACAAGCTCCCAAGTTGAATTTTTTTGTAAGGCTTCCATTTCAGTATTCATTGCATTTTTCCACTTTGGGTCTCCAAGTGCTTCCTGCACATTGTTAGGAATGTATACAGCAGATAACTGATTTACAGATAAAGCATATGAGTTAGATAACCTATGAGTGGATACATAATTGTTTATGGGGTACTTAGCCTTAGCCTGTAGGTCAGGTTCATATACTTTCCTAGGAATTCCTTTAGTTGGTCTTAGAGAGTATCTATTTGGAGGTTCTGTTTGAATGTCCAGAGGTGAGAGAGATGTAGTTGGTTCAAACATTACCTCAGTATTGGAAACATGAGGCTGTTCAGGATCATCTCTGGATGAAGAGTTGGTTATTGGAGCTAGTTGTGGGTCTTCAGCTTGTGATTCTATTATTCGGTCTTCAGGGGCTGTATTGGTGCTTGTTGTATCCAAGTTTGGTGTACCTTCAAATGGATTTAAATTTGAGGGAGGAAAAATTTTGAGAAGTACTTCTCCTCCAATTTGAGAAGAGGAGGTCTCCCCCTGAGGAGAAGAATTGATTTCTCCCCCTGAAAAAAAAGGTATCTGTTCATGAAAAGACACATCCAAGGTAACATGTAACTTATGCAAAATAGGATCAAAACATCGATATCCTTTCTGAGTTTCCGAATATCCTACAAACACACATTTTGTAGCACAAGGATCTAATTTGTGACGTAGGACTTTTGGTGTATGAACATAGGCACAACATCCGAAGACTCTAGGCTCTAGATTAGGAACATGAGGAATTAAGAAATGGGATTCAAGTGTTTGTTGAGGTGTTTGAAAATTCAGAACACTAGATGGTGTTCTATTAATCAGATAGGCAGCAGAAACTAATGCCTCTCCCCAAAATCTCTTAGGAACATTCATTCCTAGTAAAGAAGCTCGAACAACCTCTAACAAATGCCTATTTTTTCTCTCAGCTAGGCCATTCTGTTGTGGTGTATACGTGCAAGATGTTTGATGTTTGATGCCATTTTCAACTAAGAAGGAATTAAAATTCTGACTGGTGTACTCAGTGCCATTGTCAGTTTGTAAAATTTGAATTTTAGACTGGTACTGAGTGAGAGTCATAGAGTGGAATCTTTTAAAAACATTCAAGACTTCAGATTTGTGTTTTAAAAGAGTAACCCACGTTAGTCTGGTACATTCGTCAATAAATGTAACAAAGTAATGTGCTTGAGAGAGCGATGATTCCCTAGATGGGCCCCAAACATCTGAGTGAATAACTTGAAAAGGAATAATACTTTTATTGAGACTGGGAAAATAGGGAACACGATGGCTTTTGGCCATTTCACATGTGTTACATTTAAAATCAGACTTATTGAAAGACGAAAAAAACTTGGGAAACAATTTTTCCAAATAAGTAAGGGAGGGATGTCCTAATCTATTATGCCATAACCAGATAGATTGAGCAGCTTTATCAACAGCAGTATTGGAAGACTGGACCGAAAGATAAACTGATGTCTGAGTTGTCTCCAAGAAGTAAAATTTACCACGCCTAACACCATAACCAATTTTCATCCGTGTTGAGATGTCCTGAAAAATACAGCAATCAGGGAAAAAAGAAACAGAACATTTCAAGGAGTCAGTGATTCTGGAAACAGATAACAGATTAAATTCCAAAGAAGGAACCACTAGAACAGAATCTAAAGAAATATTTGGAGTTAAAGAAATAGATCCTTGGCCAGTAATCGGGGAGGTATCACCATTTGCTGTGGAGATAAAAGTTTGAGTACAAGGTCCACAATTATGCAACTCAGAGGGATCTCTAATCATATGATCGGACGCACCTGTGTCAATTACCCACGCATGATTTCTAGACAATGTGGAAAAAACAACTGGTTCATCAAAATTACCTTGATGAGCAACGAAGGCAGTAGAGGGAATAGAGGAATCAGATTTTGTGGAAGGAGGACCACCAACAGGGATCTTCCGGCGGGGCTGTTTGTTGAAGTCCCACCATTCAGGGTACCCAATAATTTCAAAACACCTTTGTTTTGAATGTCCAGCAGCACCACAATGGGTGCAAGAGAAGTGATTCGATTTTGCAGTAGAAGAGAACTTACGGGGCTTCGAAGCTGTAGATGATGGGAGTGTCAGCAACGCCGTGTTGTCCGAGGCAGGATTAGAAGATGCCATTGTCTGTCTCTGTGTGATCTCGCGACGGACGAACGCATAGGAGCCCTCCAGATCCAGTTTTGGTTCTTTGCGAAGTATTTCGCCTCGAAGATGGTCGAACTCAGAATCCAAGCCACTAAGAAAGATGTGAACCCTCAACCGAGCCATGGCTGAGTGGAGATTAACAATTCCGTCAACGGTAGAGGCCTGAGTATTCGTTCCATGATCGATCTCTTGGAAAATGGCAAGCAGCTCATTGTAATACGTGGCCAGAGGGCGACCTTGCTGTTTGGTGGAGAAGGATCTCTGATTCAGTTCGAAAAGACAGGTTTCATCCGATGCATCATAGTACGTTCGTTTGCAGGCCTCCCAAATCTCAGAGGCAGTCTCCAACCGTAAGAACCGGGTCATCAAAGAAGGGGTCATCGAATCAATAAGCCAGCTTTTGACCCTTTTGTTTTCCGTAACCCAGGAATCGAATAGGGGATCTTCTGGTGACGGTTTAGAGGTTGCTCCGGTGAGATATCCGGTTTTGTTGCGTGCCCCAATCCTCATATCCATCAACTGGTACCACAGAGGGTAATTGGTTTCATCCAGAACGATGGTCACAGGGAAAGAAGAGGAATCTTGTTGGATGATGATGGGGTTAGGATTCGGTGGTGGGACAGTGGCTCTGCTAGGGTTAGAGTTTGGGAAAGTGGTTTCTGTTTCTAAGGAAGTGAGGTTGAGGTTTTCCATCGTAGGTAGGGAAAAAAAAAGAAAAAAAAATTGTTTGGGGAATTATGGTGGTGGGGAACGTACGGTGGGTTAATGTGAGGATAAGTAATTGTGTGGCTCTTCTGATACCATGTCAAAAGTTAAACACCAGTAACAACAATACTATAACATTCATCTTTTTTCATTCATACTCATTCCTCAAGGTGAGGTATTTATAGTCACAAAAGCAGTTACAATCAACCTGCTAATAAATAGGATAAAATAACAACTCATCTAATAATCTAAACGGATATTTACAAAATCATAACAGTCTTACAATAATTTAAGACTAATTTCAGTTACATATTAATTTAAGACTAATTTCAGTTACATATTTTAACAGTTAGGCATATGTTTGTAATGAGTAATTAGAAAAGATTGAAAAGTGTGTAAAGAGTGCTGAAACACTTGAGAGAAAAATAGAAAAAAGAAAAGAAAATTTGAGAGTTATATTGAGAGGAAATATAGTCATAGTGTTGTAACACTTGTATTTTGTTTGTAGAAGTTTGATACAATTGTATTTGTTCTATTTTGTCTATTTCATCTCTAACAAAGAGAAGGTTTCAAAGAAGTCAACAACCTCAAGTTGTGTATAACCTTTGGCAACAAGTCTGACTTTGTATCTCTCTATGTTCCCATCTGCCTTATACTTAATTTTTTACACTTATTTGCAGCCAATGGGTTGTTTACCATGAAGGAGATCAACAAGCGTCCAAGACTTGTTTTGTTTGAGGGCCTGAATCTCAGCATTCATTGCCTGACGCCAGCACTCATGCTTTGCAGCCTCATTATATGATTTGGGTTCAATGTTATTGCTAATGTTAAGGCCGTAAGAAGTGTAGGAGGGAGAAAATTTATCAAAGGTAACATAGAAAGATAAAGGATAAGGTATTTTAGGAGTATCCATGGAAGATGTTGACATAGCAACAAAAGATGATAAATTACAGTAGAAGTCATCTAGGTAGGCAGGTCGACGACAACACGAGGGGGGTGACCAGAAAGAAGGTTGAGCATTTGAGTCCGGATCAATGGCAATAGGTGATAATAATGGTGTGAGAAGCACCGATACTTCTTAAATTTTTTCCAACGTATCGAATACGCATATCGGAAACGTATCGGCCACGTATTGTTTGGTAATCGACATCCTGTATGATCGAGAACGTATCGAAAATGCCATATCGGTGCTTCATAGGGTGTGACATTATAAATTTTGTTAGTGGTATTTGCAGGTATGAAAAAAAGATCAATATCATTTGAACATGAAGGGAATACATGTGTATCATTAGAATTTTCTTTAGGGACTAAAAAAGGGGAAAGTAATTCATAGAACACAACATTTTGTGAAACTGACAACTTATGAGAGGAAATGTGAAGAACTATGTAACCTTTTGTCCCTGGCTTATATCCCAAGAACACACACTTGTGGGCACGAGGAGAGAACTTTGTTCAATGACTTGATAAGCTGCTGGAAAAATAGCCAAAAACTTGAGGTCAACGAGAATAGGAGGTAGCCTGTACAACATTTCATAAGGTGTTTTATTGTTTAGAATGGAAGTTGATATATGATTTATAAAGTGGACAACATGATAAATACAATATGATTATAGCTGGACTGACAAGTTAGCTTGGAAAAGGAGTGCTCTTGCAACGTTGAGAATATGTTGATGCTTATTCTCAACGACTCTGTTTTGTTTAGGTGTCTCAACACAACATGTTTGTTGAATAATGCCTATGCTTTTGTAGTAATTTGGTATTGCAAGTTTAACTCCATTGTCATAGCGAATACCCTTAACAGTAACGTGAAATTGGTTTTGAATGAGAGTAATAAAATTTTGCAAAAGCCCACGAGTCTTATGTTTCCCTCGCATGAAAATTGTCTAGGTGAAATGAGAAAAGTCATCCACTATTGTTAAAAAATTGCGAAAGCCATGTATGGTGGGAACTGAGTATGGTCCCTAAATGTCAACATGAATTAATTCAAAGATTTTAGTGGATTTAGTGATACTTGAAACTAGTGACGGACCCAGTAAATTTTTTTATGTCTGCACTGCCTTGAAATTTTTTTTTTGTAAAAAAAGTTTAAATCAACATTTGAACCCGCTCATAATCTAGTTGCTTCCATAACAAGCTGCAGGCAATAGTTTGACTAATTATTCCCCCCTAAATCTTACCAATCCTCCAAAACAAATATGAGAATATACTCCAGTATACCCATAAATCATCATTCTGTTTTGTAATGGTGAATAAAAAAGTCAATACTACATGTAGAGAATGTCAGACCTGCAATCAATCCTCTTTTTTTATAAAAATGAAAAAGGAAACAAAGGATTAAGAGAGCATGGGAATATGTACGTGACAGGGGAGGAAGAATAAGTTTTCTCTCTAATCAATTTGCGTTGCTACGTTATTTTAATCATCTCCGTACGTTGCTACGTTTCTAACTAATATAAGAATAAATATCTTTTTTGGTCCCTAACAAAAAATTCGGTCCCCACTTTAGTGCATTATAAAAAAAATTAGTCACGGGTCTCTATGAAATTCAAAGTGGACCCATTTTGGTCTTTTTGAGGGACTAATGTAGGTCTTTTTTGAATTTGTGAGGACCATAATTTTGACTAAATTGATCCGCTTTAAATTTTTTAGGGACCTCGAGACCATTTTTTATTATAAGGGACCTAAATAGGGACCATATTTTTTGTTTGGGACTTAAAAAGATATTCACTCCTAATATATATATATATATATATATATATATATATATATATATATATATATATTGAACCAAAAGACAATTAAAGACATACAACCAAGAAAAAGATAATAAAAAAATTGAAATAAAAATTTTAATGACTGCACTTGCATACATTTGCCCGCAAGTGGGTCCGCGAGTGCTTGAAACGTAAAGAAGTTTTCTTTGCTTTGCATAATGACAAAATCACAAGGAGTTACATGAGATTGAGGAATGAAAGGGAAATTTCATGACGTATGTTTCAAAGTAGACTATAATATATGACCTAAGCGTAAATGCCATGGAATGGAAATATCAGAAGTAGTGGAGTTGTATGTGTTATTGAAGACAGTGGGTGATATTATATCACTAAAAGACTTGAACCCATGAATAGAACCAGAGGAGGTAGATGATCAGAATTATCACTGTGCAATTATAAATATTAAAATAAAAGAACAGACTTACTTGAAATCAGATAATTGAGACAGAATGATGAAAAGTATACAGAGTTAGGAATTAAATCCGAGCCCACAGAACGTGTCTCCTTAAGACAATTTGCCCCCTCATTGATGCCCAAGGTTGGTGGACACTTGTCTCCCAGGATAGAACGGATTTCGTCTGAAGAGTGGCGGCACTACCAGTCAACAGCCCAAACGAACACAACAATATGCCAGAGGAAATCACACCGGAGTATGAACAAGAATATGCAAACCGGAAGGAGAAAAATTCCGGCAGAGTTTAAGTGCAAAAAAATTGTTGTACCATTCTCTGAAGGTGTCAGTGTCTATTTATAGACACTGACCGGTCACGTTTGAAAAGGCACCTTTCCGTCGATGAAACAACACATCCGTTGGACACGAAAAGACACATTCGTTTAACACGAAAAGGCACCCATTCAAGGATGAAACAACATGTCCGTTAGGATGAAATAACATGTCCTTTCGGATGAAACAACACATCCGTTCGGATGAAACGACACACCATTTCACTACCAAACTTCTTATTCATAACCAATAGATTGTCTACACAATTTATATATATATATATATATATATATATATATATATATATAAATTCCAACAATCCCCCACATGGATAAGAAGATAAATCATCGTGACAAAAATGCATAAGAATATAAATGCAAAGTGTAATTCCTCAACGAGAAACAACTGCATCGAGATAGGTGGAGTTACCTTTGAACCTTCTCTAGTGAAAACCTATCGAAACTCGGTCAATCGGTGGTCTAGGGCGACTTGAACCGTCAACCTTTAGTGTATACCTAGACAATAGGAGTCACACAATTGCTTCTCTAGTATTGTTGGTCCTTTGTTGCGCCCATTTTGGCCGTGGGACACCTGTCTGGTTCTGCGAGTGTTGTTAGAGAATCGGCCTTTGAAAAATTCTCATAGAAGCGGCCCTCACTTCACACTCACATAGGTGATTTCTTGTGATGTAACTCACTATACATCATCTGAACACAACAAATTAAGAAATCATTAAAAGCCTAAGTGCTTACCCTCATAAATACACTGTCTTGTCTAGGAATGAGTATGAGTTTAAAAACTCCACAGTGTTTGGACAGTCGAACATCACTTAGTTGTCTCTTTGAACCTAGTTCATGGGATCTCCACTCTTCTAGGTAGAGTTACCGCAATGCTCAACAATTGATAGGCCTTAAACCCATTCCTTTCGACAAATATTCAACCAACTCTCTAGGAATCCATTTGGTTAACGGATCCGCTATGTTCTCTTTAGACTTAACATAATCAATTGTAATGATTCCGTTCGAGAGTAGTTGTCTTACGGTATCATATCTACGACGTATGTGTCTAGACTTACCATTATACATGATGTTCTTGGCCCTTCCAATAGCGGCTTGGCTATCACAATGTATGCATACAAATGGTACCGGTTTTGGCCAATTAGGAACATCCTCAATAAAGTTACGAAGCCATTTGGCTTCTTCACCGGCCTTATCTAAAGCAATAAATTCTGGTTTCATGGTTGACCTTGCGATGCAAGTCTGTTTGGACGATTTCCAAGACATAGCACCTCCACCAAGGGTAAACACATATCCACTTGTGGATCTAGTGTCATTAGAGCCGGTGATCCAATTTGCATCACAATACCCTTCTATAACTGCGGGGTATTTCTCGTAATGCAAAGCATAATTTTGAGTATACTTCAAGTATCCCAAAACTCTTACCATAGCTTTCCAATGATTTTCATTTGGATTACTAGTAAAGCGACTTAGCAGACTTACTGCATAAGCAATATCAAGTCTGGTGCAGTTCAAAACATACATCAAGCTATCCAACACTTGAGCATGTAGCTTTTGTGCTATAGCTTTACCAGTGTTCTTTAATAAACTAAGATTACAATCTACAGGGTTCCTCACAGGGGTTATATTCAAACTTTTGAATTTCTCAAGAACCTTAGCTATATAGTGAGCCTGTGATAAGGCCAACCATGCAGATGTTCTATGGATTTTAATACCTAGGATAACGTCTGCTATCCCCATATCTTTCATATCAAATTTACTTTTCAGTAAATGTTTAGTAGCATTAATCATTTGACTATTACGACCCATAATCAACATGTCATCTACATAAAGACAGACAATGGCAAATCCTTTTCGTGTATTTCGAACATAGACACATTTGTCACACTCATTAATTCGAAATCCATTTGATAACATAACATTATCAAATTTCGCATGCCATTGCTTTGGAGTTTGCTTTAACCCGTAAAGGGATTTTATTAAGCGACAAACTTTCCGTTCTTGTCCTGGAATAACAAAACCTTCATGTTGTTCTAAATATATCTCTTCTTCCAGGTCTCCGTTTAAGAAGGCGGTTTTGACATCCATTTGATGTACTTCTAATCCATTCAATGCAGCTACTGCGATCAACATCCTAATGGATGTGATCCTTGTAACCCGGAGAGTAGGTATCGAAATAATCGAGACCTTCACGTTTCCTGTAGCCTTTTACCACAAGCCTTGCTTTATATTTATCAATAGTGTCATTCTCTTTCATTTTTCTTTTGAAAACCCACTTACTTCCTAGAGGCTTATTGCCAGGTGGAAGATTTACCAATTCCCAAGTGTAGTTGGACAAAATAGACTCTATCTCACTATTGATAGCATCTTTCCAGAATGGTCCTTCCGGGGATGTTATAGCTTCCTTATACGTCCAAGGCTCATTTTCTAATAAATATGTCATAAAATCAGGTCCAAAGGAAGTGTCTATCCTGTGCCTCTTGCTACGTCTAGGTTCATCTTCTGTACCCTCTACAGGATGAATATTAGTTGTAGGATCTCGAGGTATCACAACCTGATTATCATTGTTATCACTTGATATCTTATCATCATTATTACCACTTGAATCATGTATTTTCTTATACGAAAATACGTCTCCAAAGAAAGTAACTTCCCTTGACTTAATAACCGTATTAGCGTGTATATCTGAAATATCAGATTTATACACTGGAAACCGATAAGCACTACTATTAAGTGCATAACCGATGAATACACAATCCACGGTTTTAGGTCTGATCTTCAACCTTTTAGGTTTAGGAACCGCAACCTTAGCCAAGCACCCCCACACTCTAAAGTATTTCAGGGATGGCTTCTTACCTTTCCATATGTCATATGGTATGTTTTTTGCCTTTTTGTGAGGCATTCTATTAATTATATAGTTAGCCGTCAACATGGCTTCCCCCCACAAATTCTGTGGTAAACAGGACGTAATCAACATGGCATTCATCATCTCTTATAATGTCCGATTTTTCCTTTCTGCAATCCCATTTGATTGCGGTGAATAAGGAGCTGTTGTCTGGTGTATAATACCAGACTCTATACAGAATTTCTCGAAGGGGCCATCATATTCTCCCCATCGATTGCTCCTTATAACTTTAATTTTCTTATTTGGCTACAACACATATACCAAATAATAAACTTCATTTTAACCATAAAATAATATACAATTATAATGTCCTTGACAACATTTAAAGTCATCATATTAACTTTGATCATGTCATCACTAAGATAGCTCTTTTGAGTTCACATAGTATCAAATATATCACTAGATATAAGGCTTTTATATCCATCAAAGCACATATTGCATTTTTAAGCAAGAATTATCACTTGCCTAAATCATAAAGTCAAAACTTTCACATTTATAAGTTACGAGTTAATGGATATCAAACACCATCAAATCCATTAATTGTACTATATACAATTGAATGCCAATAAATGCATGACATTTCTCACATAATAATTAATATAACAAAATATTCATGTCATAAATATTTCTCATTTCTCATACTATATATCATTAAATGACATCAAATTTAACTTCATTTCTCATTGAACCAGCATCAAAATAAGCACATCAACCCAAAAGGTCATATATCAATTTTGGTACCATGCTTATAAATATATAAAGTCATTTCACAAAAGATTTAATATAATTGGAAAGACCATCAACTATCAAACCGGATTCATCACATGTCATGGTTGTCTTTCACGAAACAATTCTTTTAGAATAAAACCATGCATATAATTAAAATAAACATCAATTCACTGCACATGATGGGATGCGATTATTACAACATGAAAATTGCGTTTCAGCCATAGTCACATGAACTATTCGATTCACTTGTGGTTACTTATTCAAATGTAACCATCAAATTCCAACCGTGAAAACCCCGTCAAGTTTACACAAAAATCTATTCTATGCATCAATAAAACCATTCAATGTTGTCCGGTATTTAAACGATGCAACTTTTCACTTTTAAATAAAAAATGAAAACCGTAGAGTAACTATCAATTTAGAATGGTATAGGCCACGCATTTGATTGTTTTCTCAAATTCAAAGGAATGCATTCAGTGCATCTAATGCCAACATGAAGAATTCAATTAGCCAAATAACCAACACAGATTAGTATTAAAACAAAAAGTGTCTTAATACATGGATTACAAATTCCGTTTCTGTTACACAAACAGAAATCATGATTGATAGTGCAATTAAGGATTTAAATATGTAGATCGATTTCCATCCCGCGTATGAAAGCAATTAGAAAAATCATCATCCATGAATGACCATCACTTGTGATTCGATCATAATACCATTCTACTTGCATTTATATTGCAGTTTTCCTTATTAATTAAAGGTGTTATGTCGGTTACTATCAAACAAAACTTTTCTCCGTTTCTAAATCCAACGGACATGAATCAAAACAATGCAAACCATAACTGTCAATTTAAAGAAATTGTAACAATGCAAACCATAATAAAACAGATGCATTCAATGCATTATGCAAAGACAAATGAATTACAAAACACTCATTCCAAGTTAATTCAAATGTTAATCAAGATTCACAATAAATGCAATTTATCACAATGCATTTCATATATGTAAATCACGAATCAATGGAACACGTATACATTGAAAGGCAATATCAATGCACGATTGTCAAGAAGCAAATCATATATATCATGAAGCCGTAACAGTAATTTGACATGAAACCAATGTCTAACCATGTCGTACGAAACAAAAATGAAATGTCAAAATCAATTAAGGCACAAACTATGATTAATCACACAGATTAATCTTTTAATTGCACAACAAATGAAAACAGTATATTAAAAATGTAAAATATACTGGTCACAGGTTCAAAACACCAAATTGTCTTAAGATTGTTATTGAAGACAGTGGGTGATATTATATCACTAAAAGACTTGAAGCCATGAATAGAACCAGAGGAGGTGGATTATCAGAATTATCACTGTGCAATTATAAATATTAAAATAAAAGAACAGACTTACTTGAAATCAGATAATTAAGACAGAATGATGAAAAGTATGCAGAGTTAGGAATTAAATCCGAGCCCACAGAACGTGTCTCCTTAAGACAATTTGCCCCCTCACTGATGCCCAAGGTTGATGGACACTTGTCTCCCAGGATAGAACAGATTTCGTCTGAAGAGTGGTGGCACTACCAGTCAACAGCCAATGGCGGAGCTAGGGAGGGGCTAGGGGGGCCACCGCCCCCCCCAAATTTTAAGAATTTTTTTTTTAATATACATATAAAATAAAATTTTGTTAATATTATTAAATTATTTGTTTTAAAAATTGTACAGTATAAAATTACTCGTCATTACACCACTAGATATCACACTATACTCAATCTTTTTTTATTCCTATGGCTATTCCTCTATCAATTTTAACAAATCTTTTTTATTTCTATTGCTATTCCTCTATCAATTTTAACAAACCCTCATGGCCTCATCTGTATCCCAATGAAAAAAATTCTCTCTCAATTTTAATAAATCTTCTCAGCTCAAGTCTCTCATTATCTCTATTTTTTTATGAAATTAACAATGCTATTATTCTTTGATTGTTTTGTTTCAAAATCCGTTCATATCATCCTCATGTTTTGAATGTTTTGTTTCGACTCATTATCTTCCATGGATTAACATTTTTTTGTACCGACTTTCGGTGCATTAATGTTTAGATAAATAAACTCATCTATACGAATCTTTTTTAATTTATTGGTTCATACGTGTTTTGATTTTTTATTTATTTATTTGTCCAACACAATTTATTCTTTCAATTTGAAAAGTAATCCTCAATGAAACATTAAATCATTAAACACGTAGAATAAGAGTCAAATGAAGTGATCTTAATTAGCTTACCACCTTTTTGCTCTCTTTTCATTTGCATAATTGTGTTTCTCTTTATGTAGTGGTTTCGTACAGAGAAAATAAATTTGCTCTAACTTAAAAGATTCACTTTTTGGGACAACTTGGTTGTAGTTTTTTATTTTATTTTTCAAAAAATATGTAGTTAAAATCATTGTTTAAGTTAAGGCATTTTTTTTAATTATTATTTTAAACTACTTTTTATGTCTGTTGGACCGAGCAATAGTACATTTTTATCAATCTTTCAAATGTTGTTAAATGTTAATATTTTGGTAAGAAATTAACCTAATGAATTCCTACGAGGTCAATAGGTAAAAAAATACTAATATTATGCAAAACAAAAAATTAATTTTCGCCCCCCTCTCCTCTAATCGTGGCTCCGCCACTGTCAACAGCCCAAACGAACACAACAATATGCCAGAGGAAATCACACCGGAGTATGAACAGGAATATGCAAACCGGAAGGAGAAAATTTTCGGCAGAGTTTAAGTGTAAAAAAATTGTGGTACCATTTTCTGAAGGTGTCAGTGTCTAAATAGACACTGACCGGTCACGTTTGAAAAGGCACCTTTCCGTCGATGAAACAACACATCCGTTGGACACGAAAAGACACATTCGTTCAACACGAAAAGGCACCCATTCAAGGATGAAACAACATGTCCGTTAGGATGAAACAACATGTCCGTTCGAATGAAACAACATGTCTGTTCGGATGAAATGACATATCCGTTCGGATGAAACGACAACGACACATCTGTTCGGATGAAACGAAACATCCGTTCGGATGAAACGACACATCCGTTCGGATGAAACGACACATCCATTCAGATGAAACGACACACCATTTCACTACCAAACTTCTTATTCATAACCAATAGATTGTCTACACAATTTATATATATATATATATATATATATATATATATATATATTCCAACAGTATGCAACTTTGGCAGGTTGGAAAGCAATGTCAAACACGAACAATCCATCCTTTTCCTTAGCTATACCAATCATTTTCCTGGTATTCATCTAGGTAATAAAACACTTTGAGTCAGAAAATGTTATGGAACAATGTAAAGTGTGTGAGATTTTACCAACAGATATTGAATTCACTTGAAAGTCAAGTGCAAATAACACATCATGAAGAACAAGTGTATCTGTTAAGTAAATGATGCCGGATTGTTTGATAAATTTTTTAGAACCAACGGGAAGTGTAATAGGGATAGGTTTTATTAAGTGTAGGCTATGAAAGTGAGAAGACAGATGGGTTATGCGATCTGTAGCACCAGTATCAATAACCCATAGTGTTTGGATAGTACCTACGAATCATAATTGACATTAAAAGTGGCAGGGGATGTATAAGAGGTGTGAGCAAGATTGGATGCACGTGCATCAGGCTTTGTGTGTCCCATCTTGGATTGAATCGAATCCAAGATCCTTTGATATTGTATTTGCGAAAAGACATCAGTTTCAGCAGAGACCACATAATTTTCTTCTGCAATTTTGGACATATCTTGTGTAGCAAGATTGGTAGCTCTTGCTAAATTTTGTTTTCTATACCCTGGTGGATAACCGTGTTTTTCAAATCACGTTTCCATGGTATGATTTGTTCTCCCACATTGGGTGAAAAGTTTTCTCCCTAATCCTCTTGAAATGCCACTACAGCCTCTTCCATGTGGAACAAAATTCTGTTTTGCTAAAGTGTTCAAAAGAGCTTTGGTTTCCTCAGTGAATTTAACTTCTGAATCAACTTTCAATTGTCTTTCTTATTGAGTCACAACTCACAAGTAGGGTGAAACTGGGCAGGGCCGGCCTACAGGGGCCTACGGCTCGGCCTATGTCAGGCCAGTCTTGACGTAGTATATTTCATAAAATAGACCGGGCTTGGGTTTTGAAAAAGCTTGTTTAATAAAAAGGCCGTAGGCCCCCTTTCACAATGCATGACCTATAAGCCCACAGACCGGCCTATATTATACTATTTATTTTAAATAAAATAAAATAAGTATGCCTTGAAGAAAAAAGAAAAGATATAAATTTAATCAATTGCAATTATTTATAACTTAATTATATTCGATTATATTTTAATAGAAATCTGAATTTATTTCTTATGTGAGAGGAACCAACATCTCAGCACGTTAGATTGTGTATATGAATGTATTAAAAGGTTTTTGGGAGAGTACAAGCATCATGATGTGTTTGTTGGATTCATGTAGTTATTTTAATTTACATAGTATGGATTTGTTTATTGGATATGATGAAATATATGTTATTTAGTTTCAGCATTTTTTTTTTGAAAGTGACTTAAATGCAGATTGTATGAGTTTTGTTGTGATTCATGATTCTGTTTGGGCGTTAAAATTATGATTTTTGGTTTAACAACAGAATTTGAGTATTTTGTAAAGTTGATTCATGGTTCTGTTTGGGATTTAAAAACTATCAGGTCAACGGGTCAAGCCAGGCCATTTGTTTTTTTTATAAATGGGTCAAGTCAGGCTAACAGTTAGACTCGTACTAAGTTTGGGCCAGGCCAAATTAAAAAATTTTGGCGTAGACTTGGGCTTTTCGGGACAAAGTTTGGCCCAGCCCAGCCCACTTTCACCCCTAGTCACAAGAGAGAATATTTTGTGAACTGATGGAAGGGGACGCATAAGCATAATTTGTGATATAAGATGAGTAAATTGTTCATTTAAACCTCTAAGAAACCTGATTGCACAATCTCTTTCCCCTGTTTCTCGAATGCGATTGGAAATGCCACGATTGTATGGAACTACACAGGTACACATAGGAAGGGGTTGTAGGGTCTATAGTTCGTCGCAAAGCGGCTTTAGTTGCGTATAAAAGTCAGAAACGTTTCTTTCACCTTGTTGTATCCTATAAAACTCTTCTTGAAGATTAGAAGTTCAAAAGATGTCAGCCTAAGAAAATCCTTGGCGAAGATCTTGCCACACGTCAAAAGCATTTTCAATCCACAACACAGATTGAACCATGGAGACTGGACTCATATATTGAACGATGAATCCAAGAAAGGATCATCGTATTACATCTCTGTCATGCATCAAACAATGGATCAATAGAATTTGGAATTGGAATCGTACCATCTAATAAAGGACCCCACGTGACTTAGTTAGATTAGTTAGAAGTAGTTAGCTTATTGTTAGAAGTAGTTAGCTTACTGTTAGTCTTTTGTTAGTTTCTGTTAGTTTAACTTCTTCTCCGTTTGCTTTCTGTTAGTTTAGCTTTATATATAAAAGCTTTGTATAGTACAGAATGTAATTAGTTTTTCCATTATCTTCTTTCGAGAGTTTCTATACAGAAGATGGAGTTCATTTTTCTCTTCTGTATCTTCTTCCCTGCCTTAGTTTGTAATATGGTATCAGAGCAATCCTAGCTCTGGTATCCACCATTTCCGCTGCATTTTTCTTCTTCCTTGTTTGTTTTCTGTTCGTTGTTCTTCATCTGTAATGGCGGACAACATTCCAGAATATCTAACAAATCCAGGTCATCCTTTTTTCTTGCATCCAAACGAGAATCCCTCTCTTGTTCTTGTGAATCCACCTTTGAGTGGAAAGAACTATCATACATGGGCTCGAGGTATGAGTATGGCTTTATTATCCAAAAATAAACTTGGATTTGTTGATGGAACTATTGCTCCACCGGATGTTGAAGATCCTTCATATGTTGCTTGGCAAAGATGTAATACCATCGTTCTTGCTTGGATTCATAGATCCATTAGCAGTTCAATCGAAAGATCCATACTATGGATGAATCGTGCTTCAGATGTGTGGACTGATCTGAGAAATCGGTTTTGTCAGTCTGATATATTCAGATTATCTGAAATTCAGGAAGACTTATATAAACTTCATCAAGGAGAGATGAATGTGATTGATTATTTCACTGAGTTGAAGACTCTTTGGGATGAATTAGATAATCTTCGTCCTTTACCTCTATGTCGATGTGTAGTACCTTGTAACTGTGGACTCATTCACTTGGTTCGAACACACAAGGAACAAGACCAAACAGTACGTTTCTTGAAAGGCCTCAATGAGCAGTATGCTCATGTTAGATCCCAGATAATGATGATTGATCCTTTGCCTCATGTCACGCGAGCTTTTTCTTTAGTCTCTCAACAAGAAAGGCAGTTTGATACTGTATCTCAAGGTGAATCATCTCTATCTCATGTTTTTGCTAATAATTCAAACTATGGCAGAAAGTTTGTTGCAGAAAAGGGAAAGCCTAAGCCAAATACAGGAGGTCAAGGACGTGGCAATAAGATGTGCACTCATTGTGGAAAGCCCAACCACACCATTGAAACTTGTTATCAGATTCATGGTTTTCCTCCTGGTTTTAAAAGAGGTGGAAGACAGAATAGTTCAGCTAATTTTGTGCAACAGGAACTTGGTGGAGAGACTCGTACAAATGCTTTTGATGATGACTCAAAAGTAGGAGTTTCATTATCCCAAGGACAATATCAGAGGTTGTTAAATCTCTTGCAAGAGGATGGAAGCCAACCATCCAATGAACAGCAAGTATCTCACTCTACTAATTTGGCAAGCACAGCTACGTTGAATACCACTCCATCATCAGCATCCTGGAACAACACAGCAGGTAATGTTTGTTGGATTCTAGACACTGGGGCTACAGATCATATTTGTTCTGTTTTGTCCCTTTTTGATTCGGTCCACAATATACAGCCAATTTCCATCATGATACCTAATGGAACTCAGGTGGTGACTAACATAGCAGGCACCATTTTCTTATCTGATACATTGCAACTATTTGATGTTTTGAATGTCCCTGCATTCAAGGTTAACTTGGTTTCTGTCTCAAAGCTGACCTCAGCTATTCCTTGCTTTCTAACCTTTGGCAAGTCTTCATGTACTATACAGCAAGCAAATACCAAGAAGATGATTGGTATAGCTGATGCAAAGGAAGGGCTGTATTACCTTGACTATAAGCAGAGAACAACAATGAAGATTGACAATTTCTTGAATAAAGCTTCTGTTAATGTAGCTAAAGAATTGACTGATGCCAAATTATGGCACTTTCGTTTAGGACATCTTTCTTTTGATGTTTTCAAACAGATGTCTAAAGCTTTTCCTTTTATCTCCTGTGAAGATGTAAGTCCTTGTGACATATGCCATTTCTCAAGGCAGAGAAGATTACCTTTCCCTATCAGCAGTTCTAAAAGCAATAAAGTCTTTGATATGATACATGTGGACATATGGGGGCCATATGGTGTTTCTTCTATTAATGGTCACAGATTCTTTCTTACCATTGTAGATGATTTCTCTAGATTTGTTTGGGTAATGCTTCTCAAGAATAAATTAGAAGTGAGGCCACGTTTGCAGAATTTTGTTGCATACATAGAAACTCAGTTTGAAACAAAATTAAAGGTGCTACGCAGTGATAATGGAACTGAATTTATCATGCATTCCTTTTACCAACAGAAAGGCATAGTGCATCATAGGAGTTGTGTTGAAACTCCTCAACAAAATGGGAGAGTAGAACGTAAACATCAACACATATTGAATGTTGCTCGAGCTCTAGCTTTTCAGTCACAAATTCCATCAAAATTTTGGAATTTTGCTGTTATTCATGCAGCCCATTTGATTAACCGACTCAACACTCCTTTGTTAAATAACAGATCTCCATATTCAATCTTATACAATAGACCACCAGTTCTTACTCATCTACGGGTGTTTGGATGTCTTGGTTGTGCTAGCACATTGATTAGTCACAGAAATAAGTTTTCTCCTAGAGCAAGGAAGGCTGTCTTCATTGGATTCCAAGATGGAACAAAAGGTTACACTCTTTATGATGTCATTTCTCATGAGATTTTTACTTCCCGAAATGTTGTTTTTCATGAAAATGTCTTTCCATTCAAGGAAAGGTTATACATACCTTTCTCTCACCCTGCCACCCCATGTGATTTTCCCATCTATGACACTCCTTCCCATGGACCTACCTATAATGAACCTATTAACCAAAACTTAGACCAACATTTCCCTGTCACCAATTCTACCCGTGACTTACCCTTAAACACAACAGTCCAACAAATCCCACGTGATCCAACCCTTGATGATCCAATTCATATCACCCCAAACCAAGTAACCACTGAACCTATTAGACGTTCCACAAGAACCAGAAATCAACCTCAGTACCTTAAGGATTTTCACTGTGGCCTCACTTCCTTAATAACAAATGATGATACACGTTTTCCCTTATCCACTGTCCTTTCTTATGACAGTTGTTCACCCACTTTTACAAAATTTTGTTGCAATTCCATATGCATCACTGAACCTCATTCCTATCTTCAAGCTGCAAAACATGATTGTTGGAAGGAAGCCATGAAGGCTGAGATTTCTGCTTTGGAGCAGAATCATACTTGGGTTCTAGTTGATAAACCTATTGATAAGCACATAATAGGCTGTAAGTGGGTATACAAAGTAAAATTCAAGGCTGATGGCAGCATAGAGAGGTATAAGGCAAGGTTAGTTTCCAAGGGTTACACCCAAATGGAAGGGGTAGACTACCTTGACACCTTCTCCCCAGTTGCTAAAATGACTACTGTTCGGGTTTTGCTTAGTGTGGCTGCTTCTAGAGGTTGGCATCTCTTACAACTTGATGTTAACAATGCTTTCTTGCATGGAGATCTCAATGAAGAGGTTTTTATGGCACTTCCTGATGGCTTTCCTCAATCTCAACCACCCAAGGTATGCAAACTTCAAAAATCCCTTTATGGACTCAAGCAAGCGAGTCGTCAATGGTATTCCAAGTTATCTACAGCACTCATCTCCATTGGTTATCAACAATCCATGGCAGGTCATTCTCTCTTTATCAAAAGAACTGCTTCTTCATTCACGGCTTTACTGGTATATGTGGATGATATAGTCTTGTCCGGTGATGATTTAAACGAGATCAATCAAGTCAAAGCTTTCTTAGATTCTACTTTCAAAATCAAGGATTTGGGTAACTTAAGATTCTTTCTTGGATTGGAGGTTGCTCGTTCAAAGGATGGTCTCATTGTCAACCAGAGGAAGTATGCTTTAGAGATACTTTCTGATGCTGGGATGCTAGGTTGCAAACCAGTTTCCACACCTATGCAGCCTTCTAACAAGTTGTGTCAAGCCAAGGATCCTTTTGAAGTTTTGTCTGATGCTCAACCATATCGAAGGCTTGTTGGCAGATTGTTATATCTCACAACCACTCGACCCGATCTTTCCTTTGCTGTTCAACAACTTAGCCAATTTGTTTCGGCTCCCACAGCACTTCACATGGCAGCTGCGCATAGAGTTCTTCGGTATCTCAAGAATTCTCCAGCTCAAGGATTGTTTTTCTCTTGTCATTCATCTTTGGTGCTGTCTGGTTTCACTGATAGTGACTGGGCTTCCTGTCCAGACACCAGGAAGTCCATCACTGGTATTTGCATTTTCTTGGGAGATTCCCTTGTCTCTTGGCGATCGAAAAAGCAAAGCACCGTTTCGCGATCATCAGCTGAGGCTGAGTACCGCGCCCTTGCATCCATGTCTTGTGAGATTCAATGGTTAAAATTTTTACTTACTGACTTATATGTGCCTTTTACAAAACCTGCTGCTGTATTTTGTGACAATATTTCAGCCATCTATCTGGCTAAGAATCCTGCATTCCATGAACGATCCAAGCATATTGAAATCGACTGTCATGTTACAAGAGAACGGATAAATGATGGCACCATTCACCTCCTCCCGGTTCAATCTTCTTCTCAGCTAGCCGATGTCTTTACAAAGTCACTTCATCCTCAACCGTTTCTTCTCAACATTAGCAAGCTTGGTCTTCATGATATCCTTCGTCCAGCTTGTGGGGGGGTAATAAAGGACCCCACGTGACTTAGTTAGATTAGTTAGAAGTAGTTAGCTTATTGTTAGAAGTAGTTAGCTTACTGTTAGTCTTCTGTTAGTTTCTGTTAGTTTAACTTCTTCTCCGTTTGCTTTCTGTTAGTTTAGCTTTATATATAAAAGCTTTGTATAGTACAGAATGTAATTAGTTTTTCCATTATCTTCTTTCGAGAGTTTCTATACAGAAGATGGAGTTCATTTTTCTCTTCTGTATCTTCTTCCCTGCCTTAGTTTGTAATACCATCCACGAAGCATAATTTATTTTTCAAGCGGAGAGGCATCTTCATCGCTTGCGACCATGAATGGTAATTTTTCCCGTTCAGCTGAGTTGAAACAAGATTTGCTGATAGATTTTCGCCTGCGTGGAGGAAATAAGGATTTCTTGAATTCGTCAGATAATCTGGATTCGCCATTAACGAAGCTAAGAAAGAAAAAAGAAGGGTGATCAAGAAACGAATGAAGGAACCAAAGAAATCAGTTGAATACCAGAGCTTCTTATGATAACTACGCTCTCATACCATATTACCTCGGGAGAAAGATCAAGAATTGGTAAATGTATATTGAATGAATGAAAAATAATGCAATAACTAACTAACTAACTGCGTATATATACAGGGTATTATAATTCTCACGTTGAATGATAATTCAAATCTCATGTTATATCAGCACGAAAATCGAATGGTGTGTAGGAAAAATTAGATTCTCATGTTAAATGAGAATTATAAAACCCATATATATATATATATATATATATATATATATATATATATATATATATATATATATATATATATATATATATATATATATATATATATATATGGGAATGATCCGTTTACAAACTTTTTTTGCAAATTACACTAAGTCTGACCTGTTATACACTTTTTGATTGAAGTATGATCGATCAGACATAGTATAGTTTGTAAGAATTTGTAAACAAAAAAGTTTCACCTCATCTGATAGCCGTTAGATCAGAAAAGATCAACGACTCTGATTTGTAAGCACGTGAAACTATTGATATTTTCTGATCTAATGATTCTCAAATGAGATATCAAATTTCAAATTTGATACCGGTGTCAAAGGATCCTACCTCTATATATATGGGGCATGTTATATTTACAAACTTGTTTGTTTACAAACTACACTATCTTCTCCCGGAAGAACACTAGTTACACTATTTTCTCCCGGGAGAAGATAGTGTAATTTGTAAAAAAAAATTGTAAACGGATCTTTTCCATACATACATATATATATATATATAAGATATAAGCTTATACATCATCTTATACAAGAGAGAAATAAGGAAAACTAAGCTAAAACTAACTAAAAAGAAAATAAAGGAGTTAACTTCTCAGTAACTAACTCAACAGTGATACAACGGAATAACTATTAGTTAAATAATTGGTGACGTGGCAGTGGTGATATAAAGAATAACACCTGAAAGAGTTAATTTCGGGTAAGGTGCATTATGCAAATCTAGGATGACACTGAAGGTCCACATCTCTCTTTTAACTTTTATTCTATACTTTTTTGTAACTATCTTGGCGCTGCTATCCATCTTTTCTCATGTGGGTCATTTTATTGATAAGGTGTCGGAATTTATATGTATATAATACTTTCTTATCTTTTGTTAACTTAAATTTTCATTCTCTCACATCTGGTCACACTCAAGTTTTCTTAAATCTAAACATTTGTCAAATATATTTGATAGTTTATTTGCTATCTATCATTTTTTTCCGTTATTCTTAATTTTTAATAGATATAATCATGGACATACCTCCCCCTCTTCTCTCTTTATATATAACAGTTGTCATTATCTAGGTAGCACCGACACTGACACGGGACACGTGACACGATACGACACGACACTCCGACACGTTAATTCTAAAAAATGTTAGATTTCGACACGTTAGAACACGTTTTGATATTAAATAATATTTTTAATTTATGTGGTGTATATTGTATTTAATATTCAATAATTTAATAAAAAAATGAATCTATACTGATAATATTCATAAATTTTGCAAAAAAACATAAAATATCTCAAATATTTATATTAAACTCAATAAAATAGTAATCGTAATCCAACGAATTTAACAGTTAGAACTAAAAACTCAACGCAATGTAACCTTTAAACCTTTTTTTGAATTTCTATAATGTGTGTTGGAGTGTCGGGGAGTGTCGGAGTGTCCGAGAGTGTCGGGAAGTGTCGGACATGACACATCAGGATTTTTGAAGTGTCGGTGCTTCATAGGTCATTATAATTAAATATTTTATGAAAGTTAACATATAATTGTAACTAATAGTAAACAAAGGTGTGAGAGAAGGACAAAGCCCCTAATTCTCTAAACGTGACTAATCCAATGTTGGGTTTAAGTCTCTCTATATTCTTTAAAATTTATGACTCTCAGAATTTAAACCCATTATTTTTTGGACATATCAAATCCTAAAATCTAACTAAACTACAACCATTGTGTAAGTTTGAACTTTTTTTTTTTTGGTGAAAAGTTTGAACTTTTAATCGTTATTTTGTTTCACATGTGTTCCCAAAATTGTATTGAATTGAGTATTCAGTTGAATCAAGCATTGAATTGAATGTTTAATGCATTGATCCTACCTTTTTTTTTTTTTTGGTATAAGCATTGATCCTACCTTAACATCCTCATGGAAGGATATCTCAAAAACAGTAACGCTATTTCTACCTATTAACACATATCATTTTATATTATTAAGATTATGTCATTTCATGTAAATATCAAGTGATATTATACTAACATAATGTACAATAAGTATTTCTCATTATAAAAATTTGGACGTTCATGTTGATTCGTTACCATTGTGTATTTTACAATTATCAATAAAATTCTCTTTTTTAATCAATACTATTTGTTATGGAACATATTCATATTCTAATAGATAATAACACAATTATCTTTACAGCATGAGAGGGTGACGATAAGAAGATAAAGACTTTATACCCACAATTATATTCACGCAATCCTACTTCAACCGGAAGATCTACACAACCCAAGCTCAAAAGATAATCCTATAAATAAAAGGCTAAAAATCTCAGATACACATTCTGAACCTATTTATTATTATTACCAACACTGTGCAAACACCCACGTCTTGGCTGTCAGCCTATTGCTTGTGCGCAGTGATCGAGATATTGACTATAAGTTAACCAAGATATCTATTTCTAAGATATCTCTGAGCACATACCCTACAGTATAGTTCTACGGTTATCTAGGACCAAGCACTATTATTCCTCTACTTAAACTCATACTTTTTACATATTTATAAACTAATTATTTAATAATATTTTGGGTTACAAAGGAGCTTTAGGACCTAGTGCGGGGAGGAGTAATATAATAAAGAGGAGATGATAGGAATGAGTAATTGAATAAGAATATTTCAGAGGTGTGTGAGTGAGTGACTGACTGATGAATAATGAGTTGAAAAGTAATATAGAAGAAAGAGATTAAAAGCGCCACAAATTTAACTACTTGAGAATGAGATGAATCAAACTTAGGACTATGTAGTCTTCAAACGGTTTTGTTGCCACCCCTACTAAGGCTCATGGGCCAATTTCGAAGTATGCTTTGTTTTTTTCTAAGAAAGAAACTTATTTTACCCTTAGAAAAGTTGGCTATTGGCATTGCTTATCAACACCAATTGTCTTTGTTAAAATTTAAGCATTTTTGAATGCCATTCGCACGTTGTTTTTGATATGTTTTTTCTCTGATAAAACAGTACACATTCTTACGTTAGTTTTGGTTGATTCTGCTCCTCCATTGGCCCAAAAGAAGATTGGTCCATTTTACATAGCCGTCATCTCTGCAAAAACTAGAAAACAAAAACAGAACTCGCACAGTTCAGAACAAAAGGAGACCAAACAAGCTGTTATTTGAGACTAGCCAACTCTGACTTCTCAACATTCAAGTTCATGTGTTTATCACATTTGACCATTGAACTCTCTCAATGGGTGAAGAAATCACGCTATTTCGTTTCAATACTAAGTAATATAAAATATGTAACATATGACTTTATTTTTTATTGCGTTAATTTTAACCATGATTCCATCCCTAAAGATTGAAGATTTATGAAAGGAAGGAAACCATTTGCATCCAAAAATAAACTTCACAATTATTGAGTTGGTTCACCCTACACTAGTGAGATAATATTCGCACATTTTATATTCACACATTCTCATATCAGTTATTGAACAACACATTAGTCTTACTAATAACCTTTTTTTTAACAGTCCAGATAAATCCAGCTTAAAAAATGTACAAAGTTGTATGCGCGAGAAGATTTTGTAAGTATTATACAAGTTTTGTTACTCTTTTAAAAAATAAATAGTAAGTAAGATTGTTATGAATACATGTGCAAGTAGAATTAAGAAAAAAAAACATAGATGTGTCTCACAACTTAAAAAATTATAAAATTCAATATGCAATCATACTGCAGATGATATGAACAAATACAATCCATTGTCAGCAGTATCCATAAAATGTCCAATTTCCATCAACCACTGGAATTTTACACTTTATCACTAGCCAGTGCAGCCAAATTTTCTTGGGTGTTAAGAAAGAATGTTGTTATCAGGTGATATGAATTTATTGAAACACAAAGGCACAGATTGCTACATTGGTGAGCTAAGTAGTTATATGCTATAATCTGAAGAGTAATATTTTGGTGGGTGGAGAGACATATATAGAGAGAGGTGTTTTAATTACATGATCTCATTATATAGTTAATAAATTACATTTTACAAGTGACTCAAGTAATTGAGTCTCAAAAATTGGTGTCTGCGGAAAACAAAAGTTCACACATTGTAATACAACTGAGTTGTGCCCCCATCCCTCAAGTATGTGGCAAACCATCATCGAGAGTTATCACTCAGTCAAACCATGATAACGTTCATCATCTTGTTCTTCATTTATCAACTTTGTTAACCATACTCAACTGTTTCTCTAACTGCAAAACAAACAGAGGGAAAAAGTTCAAAAAGAAGAAAAATTTTCAGAAAGCTATCTACATTCATGTGTGACTGAAGCAAGCATGAAAACCATACAAAAGCATCACTGCTCTAATGAAACCAAGATTAACATACCTGAACATTTTTCATCTTTTGTCTATGCAATTCCTCAACAAGGCTCCCAATGCTGACATAAGAGTTTAAAATAAGATGTCTCGGCTAGGAAGCCTTAAGTGCGGAAGTCAATCAACCAGATCCGGAGCTCGGATCTCGGCAATACCACGGCCTGAATATCACCAGGTCGGGAGCGCAGCGGAAAAATCAAAAACAAATAGGAGAAGGAGAAGAACACAACCAGATTTTAACGTAGAAAACTTTCTCCAATCAAGAAGTAAAAACCACGGGACCTAGTCCAGATCAAAAATCCACTATAAGAATAATGATTACAATAATCAAAATACACCAATGTGGTGGTTAACACAACCTCTCCAACAATGGTGATAATCAAACTACCCTAGAGATGTTTCACTCAAACTCTCCCTAGATATCTCTCAAATGCAAAGCATAAAGCTTTTGCTCAAACAATCAAATATTTTCTCTCAAATTTTTCTCAACTCAATCTTCTCATATGATTAGCCTCCACCCTAACAATGGGTATTTATAAGAGGTGGAATTAGGGTTAGGGGTATTTTAGGAAAACCCCTCAAATGGGCTTGGGCTTAGCATTGAAGGAGGAAGCCCAACAAATCTCCCCCTCCGACTTCAATGCGTCGGCTTCAGCATCAACCCGGCTCCTTCGCAGCAGTCTTCAAATTTCTTTGCTGGAACCGGCTTCGTCATCATATCGGACCAATTTTGGTCAGTGTGCACCTTGACGAGTTCGAGCTCTCCACCTTCCACCACATCCCGGATCCAATGATACCTCACATCAATGTGCTTAGTGCGGGAGTGATAGGTCGAATTCTTCGCAAGATGGATTGCGCTTTGATTGTCACAACCCAGCTCGTACCTGTCTTGTTCATGGCCGAGTTCCATGAGGAACTTCTTCATCCACAGCATCTCTTTGCTTGCCTCAGTCGCAACAATGTACTCAGCCTCAGTTGTCGATAGGGCAACACATTTCTGAAGTCTTGATTGCCAAGAGACAGCTCCTCCGGCAAATCTCATCATGTAACCTGTAGTCGACTTCCTCGAGTCGAAATCTCCCCCTAAATCAGAATCCGAGTAGCCTTGTAACTCGGCTTTGCCTTCTCCAAAACGAAGACATAAGTCGGTGGTACCTCGAAGGTACTTGAAGATCCACTTCACTGCTTCCCAGTGCTCTTTGTCGGGGTTTGACAAATACCGGCTTACCGTTCTAACAGCATATGCCAAGTCGGGTCTGGTGCAAACCATTGCATACATCAAGCTTCCGACGACGGATTGATATGGGACCTTCAGCATTTCATCTTTGTCTTCATCAGATCTCGGACATTGCTTTTGGTTCAGCTTTATGTGTCCGGCTAGGGGGGTGCTCACTGTTTTGCCTTTATCCATGCTGAATCTCTTCAATATCTTCTCAATGTACTTCTCTTGACTTAGCCACAGTAGCTTCTTTTGTCTATCTCGGATAATCATAATTCCGAGTATCTGCTTTGCAGGACCGAGGTCCTTCATTGCAAAGGACGAGCTTAACGCCTTCTTCAGGGCGGCTATCCTCGATTTGTCTTTCCCTACAATAAGCATGTCGACAACATATAACAACAATATCAAAAAATCTCCTGCCTCATACCTCTTCACAAATACGCAATGGTCGGCTTCTGTCTTTTCAAACTTGTGATCAGTCATGAATGATTCAAATTTCTTGTACCAGTGCCGAGGTGCTTGCTTCAAGCCATAGAGGCTCTTCTTCAATCGACATACCAAGTCTGCTTGGTCTGGAGCTTGGAACCCCTCAGGTTGTTCCATATAAATCTCTTCTTCTAAATCACCATGAAGGAATGCCGTCTTCATGTCCATTTGTTCTACCTCGAGATCCATCGAAGCTGCCATAGCTAACACAGTTCGGACCGAGGTCATTTTCACCACAGGAGAAAAAATCTCCTCAAAGTCTACTCCTTTCTTCTGATTGCAGCCTTTCACCACAATCCGGGCTTTATATCTCGGCTTCTGCCCATTCTCTTCATTCTTAATCTTGTACACCCATTTATTTTTCAAAGCTCTTCTTCCTTCAGGCAACTCAGTCAGTTCATAAGTCTGATTCTCGTGCAGAGACTTTATCTCGTCTTGCATTGCCTTTTCCCATTCTTCTTTCTCTGAGCTCGTCACAGCCTCATCATAACTCTGAGGCTCACCGTCTTCTGCTACAACGGTGTATTCATCATATGGGTATCTTGTAGATGGTCTTCTTTCTCGAGTTGGATATCTCGGCTGTTCTTCAACTTGAGAACCCGGATCATCATTCTCATCCCGGATCTCATCTTCAACTCGGACCTCATCTTGGTCATCAACAGCTTGATGCTGGTCATCAATTTCTTCATTTCCTTGATTTTCTCCCCCTGCTTCAGCTCGGACAGGAGGGATGGGTTCTTCACGACTGACAGAAACCCGGACTTTGGGCTTCGAGATGTCATGAATGGTCTCATCTTCATGAAAGATCACATCTCGGCTTCTCACGATCTTCTTATTGATTGGATCCCAAAGTCGGAACCCGAACTCACAGCTTGGCGAACCAAGATAGATGCATTCTTTTTTCTTTGCATCAAGTTTTGCCCTTTCATCTTTAGGGATATGCACGAAGGCTCGGCATCCAAATACCTTTAATTTATTATAGGCCGCTTTCCAACCTGTCCAGACTTCTTCTGGAATTTCTCCTTCAAGTGGCCGTGATGGTGAGAGGTTGGTCAAGTCAACCGCAGTTTTGACGGCCTCTCCCCATAATGATTTCGGCAATCCAGCATTGGATAGCATACTTCGGACCTTCTCTTCAATAGTCCTGTTCATCCTCTCAGCAAGTCCATTCAATTGCGGAGTTTTGTGGGGTGTCTTCTCAAGTCGAATCTCGGCCGCTCTGCAATATGCATCAAAAGGGCCGCAATACTCACCACCATCGTCAGATCGGACCACCTTCAATTTCTTGCCAGTCTCCCTTTCAGCCATAACATGGAATTCTTTAAAGGATTGGAGAACTTGGTCTTTAGATTTCAGCAAATAAACCCACACTTTGCGGGAATGGTCATCAATAAAAGAAACAAAATACTGAGCTCCTCCAAGAGATCTTTCCGACATGGAGCAAACATCAGTATGGACGAGGTCAAGAATATACCTGCGTCTTCTGGGCTGATCTGGCTTCACAAAAGAAACCCGGTGCTGCTTTCCAGCTAGACAATGCATGCAACTTTCCAATGCTTGTCCTTTCAACCCGGTCAGTAATCCTTTCTTATGAAGGATCTGGAGCCCTTTAACGCTCATGTGGCCGAGGTGCTTGTGCCATAGTTCCAAGCTCGGTTCATCTCGGACAGAATTGGTTTCTCCGCCATTGATCTTTCCTTGCATCACGTACAAGGACCCTTCCTTCTTTCCTCGGGCCATGACCAAGTTTCCCTTGGCCAACTTCCATCTAACACTACCAAAGTAGTTCACTAACCCGGCATCATCAAGTTTGCCTACCAAGATTAAGTTCAATCACATGTCAGGAACAAGCATTACATCTTTCAACACAAGTCGGCATCCGACATCCGTGGTCAGAGTTACATCACCGACACCAACAATCTTGCTGGTCACCTGATTTCCCATCTTCACGACTCCAAAATCACCACCTCGGTAAGAGGAGAAAAAACCTTTGTGTGGAGTAACGTGGAAGGATGCACCAGAGTCAACAATCCAGGTGCAATCATCATATGCAACATTCAAATAATTATCCTCACCTAAGAGGAATATCTCGGCATTAGGAGTGGCAGCGACCGCAGTGGTGCTCTTGTCTTCCCTCTTCTTGGGAATAATCTGATCCGGCTTTACAGAGCCGTTATTCTCATCATTCTGCAGGGTCCAGCAGTCCGGCTTCTTATGACCTGTCTTTCCACAGTAAAAACACTTCAAATCATATTTCGGCTTTGACCGACCTCTGGACTTTCCTCTTCTATCACGATCTCGACCCCGACTTTTGCTTCTATCTCGGGAGTCGGATTTTCCTTTATTCTCAGCAACGTTGGCCTCAGACGTGCTCGAACTACCTCGTTCTTCTCTTCTGGATTCTTCACCCAGGAGGCTGTCTGTCACAACATCCATCTTCAACTTTCCATCTGGAGTCGAATTATTCAAAGTCACCACCAGAGTATCCCAGCTTTCTGGTAGCGAACTAAACAGCAGCAATGCCTGCAGTTCTTCATCAATTTTCATATCAGCTTTTGACAACTGATTCACAATACCTTTGAAGGTGTTGAGGTGTTCTATCATGCTCATGTCGTCCTTGTATTCTAGCTTCACAAGTCGGCGAACCAGGTGTGCTTTATTCCTGGGAGTCTTCTTCTGAATCAAGGACTCCAACTTCTTACACAATTCATACGCGTTCGTGAACTCAGACACGTGCTTAAAGAGGCTCTTGTCAATATATTTTATGATCGTAGCTACCGCCTTACGACTCAGAATCTCCCACTCCTTATCGGTTTTTCCTGCCGGTCTCTCATCAAGGATAATGGGCTCATGCAAATCTTTGCAATAGAGATGATCTTCCATCATCAGTTTCTAATAGGTGAAATTGTCTGCGGTCAGCATGAACATATCTCCATCATGGGTTATGTCACTGGTCTCCATCTCGTCTCCCTCAGAACCCGTAGAACTCGGGCTCTGATACCACTGTTGGGAACTCGGTTCCCTCAAACTCGGCTAGGAAGCCTTAAGTGCGGAAGTCAATCAACCAGATCCGGAGCTCCGATCTCGGCAATACCACGGCCTGAATATCACCAGGTCGGGAGCGCAGCGGAAAAATCAAAAACAAATAGGAGAAGGAGAAGAACACAACCAGATTTTAACGTAGAAAACCTTCTCCAATCAAGAAGTAAAAACCACGGGACCTAGTCCAGATCAAAAATCCACTATGAGAATAATGATTACAATAATCAAAATACACCAATGTGGTGGTTAACACAACCTCTCCAACAATGGTGATAATCAAACTACCCTAGAGATGTTTCACTCAAACTCTCCCTAGAGATCTCTCAAATGCAAAGCATAAAGCTTTTGCTCAAACAATCAAATATTTTCTCTCAAATTTTTCTCAACTCAATCTTCTCATATGATTAGCCTCCACCCTAACAATGGGTATTTATAAGAGGTGGAATTAGGGTTAGGGGTATTTTAGGAAAACCCCTCAAATGGGCTTGGGCTTAACATTGAAGGAGGAAGCCCAACATGTAGAATTTAAACTTACATATCAAAAATCGTAAATCAAGCTACATCTGTGTACCTCTGTTGTAGTTGAGTCACCTGAAAATGCAACTCTCTCTCCCTCATTGTCGCAGGTGATACCTACAAGGTGCACAAATACGAGGCCATTTAATAAAACACCAAGCATAGTAGCAAATTCCAGTATGAGTAATCAATGTATTTCTTAATCCCCTCCTCCATCGAAAAAATTAAATGACTGTTTTGCCATTAAGCTTCAACTTATTTTTTAAACTCATAGCACAAATAGTGCCAACATTGTTCCAAAACCCCAAATATGAAGTTCTTATCCCTTTTAGCTGTGTCACAGCTGCAATCAGCTTTTTCTCCTCCAAAAGCTGCTCTCTTTTTCTTGAAAAAAAAACTTCTCATTTTTTATTTGTTTGGATGTCTGTTTTTTTTTTGCTTTTAAAAAAAGCATAAGGAACAAAAAAATTCAAAAATCTACTTTTTCCAGAAGATAAAAATTTTAACTTCTAAAAAATTAACAAAAGTCAAAAGTTAAATATTTTTTTCAAAAATTAAATATTTTTATAAAAGTATAAATAACTTTAACTTTTGTGAAAAGCACTTCAAAAATAAGGAAGAAATAAAAATTACTTTTTTGAGAAGGCCAAACAAACCGGCTTGCTTGACAAGTAAAGTTTAAATGTACAAAAAACATAAGACAGGTTTACCTATGTAATATAGGATATAGATTACAAAGGAAACGACCGAAAAAAAACTTTTCTTTCTTTAGACATTCCCTATGTAATATAGGATATAGATTATAAATCCAAAAATTATATAACACTGATCCATCATGAGTTTGACAAAAGAATTATCATTTTAATCATACTTGTGAATAGCGCCGCTTTAGCGCGCTATAGCGGAGTTGTGTTGTGGTGCAGAGGCTGGCCGCCACAGACCGCGCCGCGATAGTCAGGCGGAGCGTAGCGAATGTAGCGGCCGCATGGCTGAATCGCGGCACTATTGCGCCGATACAGTAGTTTTTGCAAAAGTGTTCTCGTCGTAGAAGGAAGAGATTTACAACTTAGATACAAGTGAAAGTGAAGATGAAGATTTGGATGTTCATGATTTCAATTATGATTAGTTCCTTAAGTTCTTTGATTTTTGACATTTCACTTAAGCGGCAGTTTGAATTTTGACTAATTTTGCCACTTTATTTTGTTGTCTTACATTAATTGAGACTTTAATCCCTTTAATTGCTTATGATTTGAATTTTAATGTTTGAAATCATTTATGTTTGAGTTTGAGATCTTCAAATTTATTTTTTAAATCACATTTTCATATTGTATTGAATTGAGTATTCAGTTTAATAACGCATTGAATTGAATATTTAATGCATTGGTCCTACCTTAACTACCTCATTGAAGGATATCTCAAAAAGAGTAACGCTGTTTCTAACTATTAACACATATGATTTTATATTTCTAAATTTATTATTATTTAATTATAATAAATTCCAACTAAATTTTACCCACTCTACTATTATTAAGAATTTGAGATTATGTCATCTCACGTAAATATCAAGTGATATTATACTGTACAATAAGTATTTTTCATTATAAAAATTGGGGAGGGTTATATTGACAAATTTTTTTCTTACAAACTACTAATCAAACACTCTTGATTGAATTGTGATTGGTCAGACTTAATATAAGTTTATAAGAAAAAAGGTTATCAATATATCTCGTCCCATGAAAGTGTGGACGTTGCATGTTGACTCATTCCATTGTGTATTTTACACTTGTCAATAAATTTCTCTTTTTTAATCAGTACTATTACTCCTCTACTTAAACTCATAAACTTTGGCAAAAAAATTAAAATAATGCTTTTTAATTAAATAATTACGTATTTATTGCAGTTTTAGGAAAAATTACGGATCTATTGCACACTGTGACGCCCCATTGCGGCGTCTCACCCTAAGGGAGACGCCCCAATGGGGCGTCTCTAATGCGGTGTTGACACGTGTCATTTGTTTTTCCAAAAAAAAATAATTTAATTATAAAACTTCTGAATGCCATAACTTTTGACTCGAGAATCCAAATCAGGTAATTTTTTTTTTTGATTCCACATAACTTTTCGAGATCTACGCAATGACATCTCATTTGACATATTTTATTTCTCACAAACACAATTTTAATTTGCAAGAATGGTATTATAAGAGCGGTTAAACCCAGAAGCCTCTGAGTTCTGGATTTGTGATTTGATATAAAAAAATAAATAAAATTTTGATTTGTGATTTAAATTTTTTTTATTATAACAAAAATTTGGTTTGTGAATTAAATTAAAAATAAAAAAATTATTATTAATAAGGAAAACAAAATAAAGATTTGATTTGTGATTTAAACTAAAAAATCAATTTGAAGAATCTGTAGAAATAAAGGAAATAATTAAATAAATAATCTAAATCTCTAAGGAAGAAGGATATTATTTTTGAAATTAATGATTAATGCTATAAGCTTCTGGGTTATTATTCGTGGTCAGAAATTAATGATGGCTTATGAATGTTTTTTAAAAATAAAATTACCTAAATTAGGCGTGATTGCCTCTTGATTGAAATCCAATTTAGAAGTGGTTGGTGACATGTCAGGTTTTGAAATTCATGGGTTTGTTGACCAATCAATCTTATTTTCCATGATTCCATCCGTAAATATTGAAGAAGACTGATGAAAGAAAGGAAACCATTGGCACCCAAAAATAAACTTCACAATTGTATTTGTTGAGTTGGTTCACCCTATACTAGTGTGATAACATTTCCACATTTTATATTCACTCATCTTTCTTATTCGTTTTGGAAAACCCACTTCATGTTTTCTGAATTTCAGGATATTGACCCATCTTCTAATGTCTTCCAGCGTGTACAAATGAAGTATCACCATGCATCAGTTGTGGATTGATGTTCAATTATGGGTTCACTATACTTGCTATTCATCAACATACATCAACTATCCTATGCTACTTGGTCAATATAGTCCTTATGATAGGGTATTCTATCGAACAATTAATTGAAGAAGGAAAACTGAATTGCAATTGATATTACCACCGGCGATTCGAGGACGCCGGCGACTCCAGAAAGGTTTAAGCAAGGAGAAGGAAAAAGTTTGTTACAAGATTATTCAATACCCCCCTTGTGGCCCCCATCTACCTATTTAACAACAAAATATTGTAATTCAAAAGGAAACTACTCATGGGCCCATATCAGACATCAGCCCGTTTTATTTAGCCATTCCTTGCTGATCTGCAAGTAATGGGCTTACCCACTCACGGCCCACTGGCCCTACACATCAACTTACCCACTTATCCAAAATATCTTGCCACTCTCTAAACCATTGCCTCCACCTCATCTCAAGCTTCAGCCACTTGTCTTGTCTCAAGTTCCCACATCTCCACCTGTCAGCATCACAAAGTCCTTGAACCATTAAGGTGCTCTCTTCTCTCTCCTTCGTCTTTCTCTTTGGTTCCTTGGATTTGTCTCTGGTAGTTCATGGGCTTCTACATCAACCCCAGCAACCGGATCTGTGCAATCTGGAGCATCATCAGGAGGGTGCCTATCATTTCCCTCCCCCCTTGAAGACACGATCTTGCCCTCAAGATCGAAGCTTAGGAAAGCTTGGATGAATTCCGGGTAAGAGATCCACGTCGAATCCTCCAAGGGCAAGCCTTCCCATTGAACCAAAAGCTGTAAAATTTCTTCCTTGCCGTGTTGCAGGGCACGAGTTCGCAGCACAGCGACAGGTTAGGTGACCGGGTGGTTGTCCCAATTCATGCGAGGAAGAGGGGGTGAATGAAAAGAGGTGTTCTGCCGGTACTACTTAAGAAGCGATACGTGGAACGCCGGATGGATTCTCGACTCCTCCGGTAGCTGTAATCGGTACGCAACGGGACCAACTCGCTCAGCGATGGAGAAAGGGCCATAAAATTGGCGCCGGAGCTTGGAGAAGGTGTGATTGCGAACGGTGCGCTGGCGGTATGGTTGCAGCTTAACCAAGACAAGGCTGCCTACCTCAAACTGTACATCCCTTCTTTTTTTATCTGCTTGATTTTTCATTCGCTGCCTTGTTCGATATAAAGTTTCCCTAACTTGCTTAATCACTGCATCTCTTTGAGTCAGCAACACGTCAACAGCCTCAATAGAAGAGGTAGTTCCTTCATACAGGGGAATACTCGGAGGTGCTATCCCATATACAATCTGGAACGGCGAAGCCCCAATGGATGTATGGTATGCAGAATTATAGGAGAATTCTGCCCATGGTAAATAGTGGACCCAGTATTTTGGAGCTTCCATTGTATAACAACGTAAGTATTGTTCCAACCCTCTATTTGTGACCTCTGTTTGCCCATCTGTTTCAGGGTGGTTTGCTGTACTATAACAGAGTTTTGTGTCGCTAAGTCGTGCTAACTCAGACCAGAATTTACTTACAAAGATACTGTCCCTGTCTGATACGATCGAGCGGGGAATCCCATGTAACTTGCAAACGTTCTCCACAAAAATTGAAGCTACTTTCGTTGCTGTAAAATTTGGTGACAAGGCTATGAAATGGGCGTACTTAGAGAGCCGATCAATCACCACCAAGATGGATGTTTTCCCTTCCGAATTAGGTAGTCCAGTGATAAAATCCATGGACAGATCCTCCCAGATCGCAAGAGGTATGGAGAGAGGCTGTAGTAACCCAGCTGGGGCTAGTGGTTGATATTTCGTAATTTGACAAATTGGGCAGGTTCTGACAAATTCTTGAACATCTTTTTTCAGGTTGGTCCAGTGATAATGTGGAATTATCCTCTGTAATGTCTTCCTTACTCCGCCATGACCCCCAATTTAGGAAGAGTGGAATTCATGCAATATGACAGTACGGAGTTCAGAGTTAGCTGCAATGTTAATTCTACCTTTGAAGAGTATTAACCCCTCACGTAAGCTGTAGTGCTCATACCCTTCGGTAGCTTTCTCAATCTTGTCTTTTAGCTGGATTAATTCTGCATTGGTGTGAATTTCTGCTTTAATTTGCTCCAACAGGTTGTGATTCACCTTTGCAATGACCAAAGCACAAGCTCCCTCCTCAGTATTGGTGACCTCACTTTCTGTCTTCCGTGATAAGGCTTCTGCTACCTTATTGACAGCTCCAGGGAAGTACTCAATGGTATAATCAAAGCCTAGTAACTTAACTAGAAAGCGTTGTTGCTCAGGGGTTTGTATAACCTGCCCCATCATGTCTTTAAGGCTTCTTTGATCGGTTATAATGATGAATGGTCCTCCTAGAAGATACTGCCTCCACTTTGAAACCCCTTCCGTGATGGCTAACATCTCCCTCACATATGTTGAAGACTGTTGCATCTTGGGATTGAGCTTTTTACTGAAATAGGCTATAGGTTGGTTATCTGAAATAGCCTACTTGTTGACAAACTCCCTTATAGCTCAAACTGGCACCGTTACCAACTAACACTGTAAATTGCTTCATGGGTTTAACCTCCAAACCCTGAAATTTGATGATTCTCTCCTGCACAAAATTATGGGTTGAACCTCCATCAACCAGAACTTGAACCGGATTCTTGTTGATGAACCCTTTCAATCGCAGGGTGCTAGAAGAGTACTGTCCATCCATAGCATGCAGACAAATACCAGGTATGTCCTCTCCACCTCCAATCTTTTCATTTGTAACCTCCAGTTCTTCATCCTTCTCTTCCTCCTCATCTTCTTGAATGAGCAATAAGAACATCTTCCTTTTGCATACATGGTTACGGTTGAATTTCTCATCACAATAATAACATAGTCCCTTTTCTCTTTTCTCCATCATCTTTGCAGCTGACAGCCTTTTAATTGGCAAGGTGTCCTTCGATGCTCCAGCAGTATTGATTATACCTCTACTTGGAGTTGGTAACAAACCTGGTTGTTGTCATGCTGTTTGATTATTGGGAATAAATTTCTGGTATCCCAACCTTGCAGGAATTCTGTCATTCAGCTTGTCCTCCACAACTTTTGCCAATTCAATGGCATTTTGTAACGCGGCTGGCAAATGCATCTGGACCTCTTTCCGAATTTCTGACTTCAGCCCATTCTCAAAATAACTTTGCAATGTGACATCATCGATCCCTATGATTTGGTTTGACAGCTGTTCAAACTCTTTCTAATATTCTTCCACTGTGTTTTTCTGTGTTAATCTCCCCAACTCACCCCTGAGATCTCGATATTTGGAGGGTCCAAACCGAGAGTGCAGGGTTTCCACAAAAGCATCCCAGGTTGATAGTCTTTGGCTTCGTTCCATCCAATAAAACCAGCTTTCAGCCACCCCATCCATCTGAAAGGAGGTCAAGGTGAGCTTATCCCCATCGTTCAAATTGTGGAATCCATAAAATTGCTGAATCTTGTGGATCCAGGGTTCTGGGTTCCCCCTTGCATATCTAGGTACTGTGAACTTCACTGATTTATACGCATTACTTCCAAAGAAAGTATTTAATCCAGCTTCACTACTGCTTCCACCTTTAAACTCAGATTTATTTTTTTGATTCTGATCCAACTTGGCTTCCATTAATGTCAATTTCAGGTTCATGCTCTGTAGCGAATCCCCAATTGCACTGAACTGCTCTTCATGTTTCACTAGCTTGGCAACACATTCTTCCATCAAATTCGTTTTTACTGTGGAGCGAGTTCCTTCCGCCATATTGCTTGAGGAAGTTGTCTCTCAATGAAAAGAGCACCAATTGATAGGGTATTCTATCGAACAATTAATTGAAGAAGGAAAACTGAATTGCAATTGATATTACCAACGGCGATTCGAGGACGCCGGCGACTCCAGAAAGGTTTAAGCAAGGAGAAGGAAAAAGTTTGTTACAAGGTTATTCAATACCCCCCTTGTGGCCCATCTACCTATTTAACAACAAAATATTGTAATTCAAAAGGAAACTACTCATGGGCCCATATCAGACATCAGCCCGTTTTATTTAGCCATTCCTTGCTGATCTGCAAGTAATGGGCTTACCCACTCACGGCCCACTGGCCTTACACCCCAACTTACCCACTTATCCAAAATATCTTGCCACTCTCTGAACCATTGCCTCCACCTCATCTCAAGCTTCAGCCACTTGTCTTGTCTCAAGTTCCCACATCTCCACCTGTCAGCATCACAAAGTCCTTAAGCCATTGAGGTGCTCTCTTCTCTCTCCTTCGTCTTTCTCTTTGGTTCCTTGGATCTGTCTCTGGTAGTTCATGGGCTTCTACATCAACCCCAGCAACCGGATCTGTGCAATCTGGAGTATCCTCGGGAGGGTGCCTATCACCTTATTCTTGTCACCTCATCTTTGTTTCAGTACTTGTACTTGGGGTAGATAACCTTTAACTCGGGTGTTTGTTGGATAAACGTTCATTCATTCATTCCTTTCTCATTTTCTCTTTCCCCCCTCGATGTTTTAAGAGAATGTAAAAACTATGGCTTTGTTTGATGATTGTTTTTTAAAACAGTTTTTTAGTTTTCAGAACAAAAAAATAAAAATTTGTTTGGTAAGATCTGTTTTGTTAAAAAAGTTTTTAAGACGGTAATTATTTTTGTGTTTTTAGAATCAAATTTAGATAACATCTCTGAGTTGTTTTTATTTTCTATTTTGGTTTTTAACTTTCAAAACAAAACAAAAACACAAAAAATAACTGTTTCTATAATTATTCTACAAAACAGTTTTAAGAACAAAAAAAAATCAAAACACAATCAAACAGACCTTATATTGTTGGGACTCAGGATATCTCTTCCGCCCCAAATAGATTAAAGATCGAATGTCTTGCGAAGAAGTGTGTTTGATACCTTATTTTTTCTCGTATAAGACTTTGAAGCTCAAACGACATTCACCGTTTACATGAATAGCCAAAATCAGCCAAACCAAAGGCATTTATATAGGCACCTTGTAATGAACCCTAAAGAAAAATTCAATCTCACATTTGATTTCATTATAACATATTTAAAGATATTATTTTTAAAAAGTTTCTTCCCAAAATTCTTACTACGAATTTCTAAAACATGTTAAAATAGAACTCATGCCAAATCTACACCAATGAAAGATGCACACCATTTGTAAATTGTAGTCTACCACTTTGATGTTTTAATTGGAACTACAAAATAAGCATCATAACTTTCATTTATGATGAGAGAGAAGTGAGTGTAAAAAAATGATAATTGCAATGATAATTATTATGGAAGTTATATTTCCGCTAGCAAACATTGTTCGGTGTCAATAATATGTTCCTTTTATCAAGTTTGATGCATGAAAAATTAAATAATCTAATACAATACATAAAATAAAATAAAAAACCATTGAAGCGTGTTCAACGGGAAGGAAGACAGCAGAAAACTGAAAGAATGATTCAAATAATTCTGAATTCAACAAAACTTATGAATTTACTAAGAGTTTCACGGAGCTTTACATTGTTGTACTACTTGTAAAACAGAACAAACTGATTGAATTAAAGAGAGAATAAGGAGTATAATTCCACCAATAGAAGCCACTGTCTGCCCAGGAGTTTTGCAATAATCATGCCTCAAAGTGGCCTTCAACTCATGCCAAGGATCTGTACAAAAAGCATTCAAGTCCTTGCTGATTTGAAAATAATGAGAATTGAATTTTGAAAGCGTAATATTTGTGACTAGACTATTGAACAGTTTAGCCACAGAATCATTATCCCCCAACCAGTTAAGAAGTATTTTCTTTCGAACCAGTATATCCACATCTCTGCTGGTGTTTATAAGGAAATCCAAAATCATAATATAGTCAGTAATGTAGGACTCTTTAGAATAGAGACATTGTTCTAAAGCCAACAAATTGCGATACAAAATCTCTGTCTTATCCGTTACTTCTAGCTTTGGGATTTCAAGAATCCTTCCTGAAAATCTCAGGTCTAGTAAGCAGTGGCTTTCAGTATTTACTTTAAACCTCACACCTCCTTCTAACAACTCAGTTGCACTAACAAGATATACCTTTGATTGAGTACGTATCCTAGGTGGTGGAGGACTTTGTAAGTGAAACATTCTAATCAGATCTGTGAAGTGTCTTATGCTCACATTACCGTTACCACAAGCCAAGTTGGTTATATTATAATGGGAAAAATAGACAAATGTAAGCATAAGAAATGAAGGGTTAGATCCGGTCCTAAAGGATAGATTGAATAGGTCATCAAGAACAAAAAAAGGAACCTGGTTCTCTAGTAAAAACAAATCTTTACGTATATCAGTGGTCATCTGAGGGTTTCTAAGAAAGGTCTCATCCTCTGACCATTCATGATAATAGCGCCTCACAAACAGCTCAATTATAAAACCAGAATCTATTAAGATCATCGTCACAAGTTTCTCCTGACTAAGATCAAGGGTATCAGAATAACAAGAACGAAATTTCGGTTCAACCTCTTCTATATAGCGAATCAATCTATCCAAACTTGCCTCTGATCGTTGAAGAAATTGAAACTCACAGGTCCTCTAATGGTGTTTCTCACAAACACTCAAACACGCAAACAAGTCTCTGAATATACCTCTTTCTATTACTGTGTATGCCAAGCCACTTTACAATGGTTTACATGGTGCTATTTAAAAGCATTAGCGAAAGACTAATAACCAACTTAGGAAAACTAAGCACAATAAAGACTACATCATAGAAACTCTAAACTCATTAATGTCCACTAACAAATTCCTAAGTACACACCCCTTCACCAAACGACTCTTCTTTTTCTATTTTTCTTTAATTAAATAAAGTTTAAAACCAACAAAACTCCCCCTTAAACTTTAATATTTCTACCGTCCTTCATTCCCATCTTCTTCTTGCAATTTTCAAACAACAACGTCGGCAGGGGCTTTGTGAAAATATCTCCAACTTGATCTCGGCTTGCAACATGAGTGAGCTCCACCTTTCCTTCTTTGACTTGATCTCGGATGAAATGAAACCTGACATCAATATGTTTACTTCTTTCGTGGTTGACCGGGTTCTTTGCTAACTCGATCGCGGATTTATTGTCAACTCGGATTTCAGTTGAGCCGACTTGCTCTTGCTCCAACTTGCTCAATAAATTTCTCAGCCAAATTGCATGACAAACACACCAGGAAGCAGCAACATACTCGGCTTCGCATGTAGATAAAGTCACAATAGGTTCCTTCTTTGACATCCACGTGAATGCCGTGTTTCCCATGAAAAATACATAGCCAGCCGTGCTCTTCCTGTCATCAACATCTCCGCACCAATCACTATCCGAATATCCAGTCAGTTTGTACTTATCCGACTTCGAGTAATGAAGTCCTTGTGAGATTGTTCCATGAACATATCTTAAAATTCTCTTTGCCGCCTTCCAATGAGTATATCTCGGCTCTTCCATAAATCGGCTTATTATTCCAACACTCAGACACAGATCCGGTCTCGTACACGTCAAGTACCTCAGACTTCCAACTAGACTCCGATAAACACTCGGATCTATCTTTTCACCTCCATCATATCTTGAAAGTTTAACACCGGGTTCCATAGGGGTTGAAACCGGGTTGCAATTACTCATTTTAAACTTCTCTAAAATTCCTTTTGCATAGGCTTCCTGAGAAACGAAAATCCCAGATTTGTCTTGTCTGACCTCCAAACCAAGAAAATATTTCATCAGTCCGAGATCCGTCATCTCAAACTCCTCCGTCATTTTATTCTTGAAATCTTGAATCATCCCTTCATCATTACCCAAGAAAATCAGATCATCAACATATAGGGCAACAAGTAGAATTTTACTTCCCTTTTTCTTCACATAGAGTGCATGTTCATACGGACATTGTTCAAATCCATCTTTCTTGAAGTAATTGTCAATTCTTGTGTTCCAGGCTCTTGGGGCCTGCTTCAACCCATACAGAGCTTTCTTCAGTCTCAACACTTTTCTCTCTTGTCCTGCTTTCATGAATCCCGGAGGTTGTTCCAGATACACCTCCTCTTCGAGTACTCCATTTAAGAATGCCGACTTCACATCCATCTGATAGATCGGCCATCCGAACTGGGCTGCTTGAGAAATTAACAGCCTGATAGTCTCCATTCTTGCTACGGGTGCGAACACCTCGTCATAGTCAATGCCGGCCTTTTGTCTATACCCTTTTGCCACTAGCCGGGCTTTATATCTTTCGATCTCCCCCTTAGCATTCATTTTCCTTTTATACACCCATTTCACACCAATGGGCCGACTTCCTTTGGGTAGCTCGGCTAACTCCCACGTCTTGTTCTTTTCTATTGCTTTAATTTCCTCTTCCATGGCTGATTGCCACTTCACATTTCGAATTGCTTCTTCAAAACTCACTTCCTCAGAGTCTGCTAACAAACATACCAGGTGTGCTTCACTAGTGGAATCATACAGATCTTGTAGACTCCTCATCCTTGGTTGTCTCAACTCTTCTTCACCATCAGAAACTTCAGGATTTTCAGAGATATAGGTCGAAGGTTGTTTGACCTCAATTGATCTATTACCGGGTTCCACATTGTCCCCTGATGGACTGTTCCAGTCCCAAGCATCTTCTTCATTCACTTTCACATCTCGGCTAACCAGCACCTTTTTACTAACGGGATCCAACAACTTGTATCCCTTCGTCTTCTCATCATAACCAATAAACACAAATTTCTTACTCTTATCATCTAGTTTTGTCCTCAACTGATCCGGTATGTGTGCATAAGCAACACTCCCAAAGACTCTAAAATGACCCACTGAGGGCTTCAATCCGCTCCATGCTTCTTGCGGAGTCTTGTCATTCAAATTTGAATGTGCACATCTGTTCTGCACATACACTGCACATTGTACAGCTTCTCCCCAGAACTCTTTTGGCATGTTTTTCGTTTTTAACATAGATCGGACCATATCCAGGATAGTCCGGTTCTTTCTTTCAGCTACTCCATTCTGCTGGGGCGAGTACGGTGCGGTCAGGAACCGCCTTATCCCATGTTCTTCACAGTACTTTTTGAAAGCTGTTGACACGTACTCCCCACCTCGGTCTGAACGGACCGACTTGATGTACCTCCCAGTACCATTTTCTATCATCACTTTAAAGTTCCTAAATGCCTCTAGCACCTCGGATTTTTCCTTCAAAAAATACACCCAAGTCTTTCGACTAAAATCATCAATAAACGTGACAAAATACTTCTTGCCACTGAATGACCCTGGAGTAATTGGTCCACACAGGTCGGTATGAATTAATTCCAGAGGCTGCCTAGCTCGGTATCTCGCCATCCTTTGGAATGGGCTCCTCGCATGTTTTCCTAATACGCAGTCTTCACAAAAATTTCCTTCAGAGTTAAGCTTTGGCAGTCCCACCACCATGTTCTTCTTCATCATCTCGGTCAGACCACCATAGTGAAGGTGTCCAAACCGTTGATGCCACAATGACATTTTATCTTCTACCTCGGCTTGCAGACAGCCGACCTCCATACTCCTCAGATTCAGTTTGTACATTCTATTTTTCTCCATCTGAACTCGGGCTATCAGACGCCCTTGTTTGTCTTTCAACAACAGAACTCGGTCAATCATTAGAACCGAGTAGCCTTTCTCCATCAATTGTCCAATGCTCAGAATATTGCTTTTGAGCTCAGGCACGTAATATACGTCCCGAATTGTACCAATTCGTCCATCTCTTTGCAAGAAACAGATTGTACCTCGGCCTTTTACATCAATTTTGGATGCGTCTCCAAAAGAGACATGTCCTGCTTCCACCGTTCTCAATTCTTTGAACAAATGTTTGTAACCACACATGTGATTACTGGCACCAGTATCCAGGTACCACTCCGACTCAACCTTCGAGCTAGTTTCACCATGAGCTAACATCAGAACTCCATCTTTCATTTCTCCTTCTGCAGTGAAGTTTGAAGCCTCATCAATTCTTCTTTCATCTCGGCAATCCTTAGCGAAATGCCCAACTCGGCCACAGTTGTAACACTTGTCCGAGTTGCAATCTCTTGAATAATGTCCATACTTTCCACATTTGTAACATTCCACGTTTGATTGGTTTGTCCATTGGCCTCTTCCACCTCGACCACGTCCTCTACCTCTCCAATTTTGCTGACTCGTCTCAGCTCTTTCTTCGTGTTTCACTTCCTGACCTCGGCCACGACCTTCTCGGCCATTTCCACGTCCACGTCCACGTCCACGACCACGACCTCTACCTCGGACATTCTGAGAGTAGAGTGCCTTTTCATCCTTGATATTTGCTTTTGACTGAAGTGCTTGCTCCAGTGTCTCTTCTTTCTTCTTTTTCTTGCGCTGTTCATGTGCCTCAAGGGAACCTGCTAGCTCTTCAACAGAAAGCGTAGCTAAGTCCTTAGACTCTTCAATTGCACATACCACGTTCTCGAAATTGTCTGTCAACGACCTCAGAATTTTTTCAACGATTCTGGAGTCGGTCAGCACCTCTCCATTTCGTTTCAACTGGTTCACCACGGTTTGAACCCGGATGATGAAGTCCGACACTCCTTCGGTTTCCTTCATCTTCATCCCCTCCAACTCTCCTCTTAGAGTTTGAAGTCGGACCTGCTTTACACGGTCTGCGCCTTTGTAAGTTGTCTCCAATATATCCCAGGCTTCCTTTGCCGTCGTCGCATCTCCAAGTTTTTCAAGACCACCGCTTCCTTCAACGGCTTGAAACATCATAAATAGTGCCGCTGCATCCTTTGATCTTGACACACTCAATTGCTTGAGTTGATTTGCTGAATAACCTTCCGTTGTATCAGGTTCTACGAACCCATTTTGCACCAACCCCCAACTGTCATAAGCTCGTAGAAGGGCCTTCATTTGGATACTCCAGTTTTCATAGTTCACCTTTGTCAGGCGGGGCACTGGCAGACTATTACTCATATTTTCCATTGGCTCAAGCTCGGATACCAATTTGAAACTCACAGGTCCTCTAATGGTGTTTCTCACAAACACTCAAACACGCAAACAAGTCTCTGAATATACCTCTTTCTATTACTGTGTATGCCAAGCCACTTTACAATGGTTTACATGGTGCTATTTAAAAGCATTAGCGAAAGACTAATAACCAACTTAGGAAAACTAAGCACAATAAAGACTACATCATAGAAACTCTAAACTCATTAATGTCCACTAACAAATTCCTAAGGACACACCCCTTCACCAAACGACTCTTCTTTTTCTATTTTTCTTTAATTAAATAAAGTTTAAAACCAACAGAAATGATTTGCAATAAATGAGCTTTTGTCTTTCCATATTTTGGAGGTGTGGATGGCGTTGGTGATGTAAAGGGCCAACAGAAACAACCGTAGGGGTATAGGCATCTTCGTTAAGTTTGCGAATATCAAAGGGTACCCTGTAAATGCAGCAGTCCCTAGTCATTGGTGACTCTGCTTGATCCAGCATGGCTTGGAAGTCATTAACAACTTCTTGGTGGTTCATGCTTGTCATCTAAATAACCAAAAAAAAGAAGAAAAAAAAAGAGTTTTGAGAGTAAAAAAAAAAAAAGAAACCCAATAGGAAAACGAAGAAACCTGTGAATATACTTACACGGAGGAGAATTATGATAGATAATCCCTAATTCCTTCCTTCTTCTTTGGTTTAAGTGTTGCAGTTTCCTATTCCTATTTATTTGCTCGAGGGGAATTAGAGTGGTCTCACAACCATGGAAATATTTAGTATGTTCCAGTACTATCTAATGATTTGGTGTTCCTCTCACAACACTATTTTTTTCTTTTCCTTTTTACTCCTACTTTTTTTTTTTCCAATTTTACCCTCCCATTTATACTAAGGGGGCATTTGGTGGAGGAGAAAAAAAAATTATCCGGGAATCTCAATTATCAAAAATATGTTAAAAATATTCAGTTTAGGATAGTATTCAAAAATTTAAAATTTAGAAAAATTCAATTTATCAGAAATTCGTCAAAAAGCCGGCTACCAAACACCCGACTACCCAAAAAATGGTGTTACCGTTCCACAATAAATTCTCTCGACAACCACCATTCATTCTAGGGCTGGCAAAATGGGCTGAGCCCGTCGGGCTGGCCCACCCCGCCCACCAAACAGGGCGGGCTGGGTTGAGTTTTTCAGCCCACCAGCCCGCCAAGCCCGTCCCGCCAGCCCGCCAAGCCTTTTTTTTAGGTTATCCAATCGTTATGTAACTTCGTGCCCTAGATTTCTCTGCATGTAAGTGACTTTTTCGAATTGTTGTGGACTGCTCATATAACACTTTGTTACTTGTTTTGTTATTCTGTTTTACCTTGATATGATTTTAATTTTTATTATTATTTCTGGATTGAAAAATGCATATTTATATGTAGATTATTAAAACTGATCTTTTTGGTTTCATAAGCCCATTAGGATTTTATGCAGATTTTTATATGCTTTTATGCAAAAAAAATTATGTGTTTTTATGCAGAATTTAATTTTTTGTATATTATTTTTATATTTTTTAGATTTTCTTATTTTTATTTTTATTTTAGGCGGGCTGACCCGTAACCCGCCAACCCACTCATAAAACGGGCCGGATTGCTCAATTCAACTCATTTTGTCAAAACGGATCGGGACGAAATAACCCATTTTAAACGGGCTAGTGGCGGGTCGGGGCGGGCTGGCCCGTATTGCCAGCCCTGATTCATTCTCTCCACAACCACCATTCATTTAATCTCAATCAGTGCATTGATCTTGGACCTGGCCCACATATCAGTACCAAGTTGAATGTCACTCGCTCACTCATCTATGTGATTCCACTAAGAAAAGTCATTATTGCCAAGGAAAAAAGAGTCCTTCGTGACTCTTTTTGACCAATATCCCACGATGCCGGGGTCCACTCTAAGCGAAGACCGGTCCTTCATGACTAGAGAGGACTAATATTTGCGCATATTATATTCAGGGTTATCAATGGTTAATGCAGATAAATTATCTGCGTTAAGTTTAAGATGACGTTATTTTAGAGCGCAAATCAAGATATTTTTATAATTTTAATTTATTTCAGGGTTATAATAATCTATGTAATTATAATTTTTTAATATTTCGTCACCAAAACAACATTATTTTGGGAATAAATACATATAACTTATCTACCGTAACTACATAAATATTTTTCTGAAAAAGAATTTGAAATGGGTCACATATCTTTTTTAGTGTATAATAAGAGAGACTTAGGTCTGTTTCATTGTATTCTGGTTTTTTTATTTTTAAAATCATTTTGTAAAATAGTTGTTTTCTATATTTTTTTCTTGTTAAAAGTTAAAAATTAAAACAGAAAACAAAAATAACTCAGACATGTTCTCTAAATTTGATTCTAAAAACAAAAAAAGAGTTATAGTTTTCAAAACATTTTTTACAAAACAGATCTTACCAAATGAGTTTTTTAGTTTTTTTTTTCTGAAAACTAAAAAACAGTTTTTAAAAACTACATTTAAACATGGGTTTTATGTTTATTATGTTGTTGGAAAAGTGATTGTGTAATGTTATAGAGATTCGTTTTGCGTGCCATATTTTTTCTTTTTTCTTTTGTTTTAAAATGTGTGGGTCCCACAAAATTTTGAGTGTGTAAAAAAGTTTATTGTGTTATGTTAAAGAGGAAATGAAACCCTTTAAAGATACCCTTATTATCTGCTATCACATAACATTAATATTTCTCTAAAAAAAATTAAAAAATATTGCATTTTGTATACATAATAATTGGCGTGGGTAGAAACTCCAATTTACTGTACATGACTGACATAAATAGACAAGAAAAGACAACTGACAACCACAAAGTTTGGCAACGCCAATTATCATCGTCCTTGTATTTTGTCGTCACTCTTTGGTCTCAATAAGTTTTAAAAAATTAACATCTAAAATGTGTGCGCAACTTTTACAGCAAATAAATTGAGGAAAATAATAGTTATCGAGACTACTATATATCTTCTACTTCAATAATTGTACTATTTTTTTTTCTCTTTATTTTATGGGGCTCTATAATTTTATATCTTATCATAAGATATATTCTATTCTATAATATGAGAGACAAACTCATAATTTTTTTTTTTTGGAAATACAAACTCATAAATTAAAGAGGTTGAAAATTCAGTAATAATTTGTTTGGTACGTGCAGTTTTTTTTTATGGGATTTAGTGTTTTTTTTAAAGAAGATGTTTACATCTATCATGTCACATAACACCAACAACTTTCCTACACACATAACATTTTGTGGGGTTCACACTTTCTAAAGCAAAAAAAAATAAAAATAATTAATGCACGTAAAACGAATCTCTATAACATTACACAATCATTGTAGTGGGAGCAGATTTCTGAGTAGGGAGAGTAAGATAGCAAGAATGTAGAGAGGGAAGGAGAATTGAGAGAGAAAGAGTTTTCTGAATAAATTCCATATCATTCCTCATGTCCTCATGCACTATTTAAACAGTAGAGTTGTAAAATAGTAGTTTGTGGGCTAAAATAACTAGTGGGCTGCTGTGTAAAAATAAGACTGAAATGTTAAAAGGCTTTGGGATCCATTAAGCCAATACATAGTCAGACAAATAGATGGGCTTCCTCCTCCTACGTGGGCTATTGTCATCTGAGTTTATTGGGCTTTTGTTGCGGCCCGTTACATCACCCACCGCTGCAATTACAGACTTGTCCTCAAGTCTGAGCTTATCACCAACACGTGGGTCCGGTTGCGTGTCCTCGAGCCGTGGGACATTGGGACGTGGGAGTGCAGTCTGCGCACTGGTGCCTTGGGACGCGGCTTGCGAATCCAACGGCTGAGCACGTGCCGACACAGGAGGCGGAATCTGAGCCGTTGATGCCTTCTCACAGGTGCGTGACAGCTGGGGCGCACCTAGGAAATCGTGGGGTGCAGATTGGATCGAAACGGGTGACGCACTGTGGACCGTAGATCCTGGAAGCTGAAAAGCTGGCTGCTTGAGACCAGTTGAAGTTATCATACCTTCGGTGTCTTCAGCTGCTCCCTTTACTTGAGTTCCTCTACCCTCGTTCTCATCCCCTTCCAACAAACCATCGTGACCTTTAATCTTTGAGCAAATGTCTTCAGCTGCTCCTTTTACTTGAGTTCCACTACCCTCGTTCTCATCTCTTTCCATACCGGCAGTATGACCAATGACTTCTTTGCCTGTAGTTGCTCGTGGAATACTGACCGGAGATGGTACTATAGCTTCTTTATCCTCCCATGTCGAGTCTTCCGGCGGTAGAGCCTCCCACTGGACCAAGACTTGTGGTACTAAAACCCCACGGCGCCAGATCTGCCGCTCTCCCACCACGGCGCAAGGTTTATGGATGAGAGGAGTGTCCCTTGCTGCCAGAGGAAGTGGGTGAATCTTCAAAAGATGAGTGGAGCGGTACGGTTACAAAGCCGAAATATGAAATACCGGATGTATGCGAGCCGTCGGTGGTAACTTGAGACGGTAAGCTACGGCTCCGATGCATTCTTCTACCTCAAACGGCCCATAATAACGCAGAGCCAACTTTTGAGAGGAACGCCGCGTTACAGACAGCTGTCTGTAAGGTTGGAGACGAAGCAAAACCAGATCACCCGAGGTAAAAATCCAGTCTTTACATTTTCTATCTGCTTGAGCTTTCATCGTTTGTTGAGATCTGAACAAATTTTCTTTCAATGAACTGATGAGGTGTGTAACAGCCCGTGTTAACCCGGATTGTTAACATACTATCGTATTAAGCCACGCTTAATTAAAATACGGAAATAAATTTTTCTTTAATTCAATTATGACGTCATTAACCTTAGCCAACTTGATTACTTAATCAATTTCATAAAATACTGCCTGTATGTAAGTTGCAAGACAACTAACTGAAATACCTCATATATAAATAATAAGTGAGTATCTAAGTCGCAGGACTACAACACATAGCCTGGACCAAAATCCTGATACTTTAATTACAACTTCAAATAAAAGACAATAACAAAACCATGTGGCATGGACAAACCCCATGCTCACCAAATAAGGCACAATGCCCAACAACAGTCTCAATGTAATCATAGCAGAAAACATAGGCAACAGTCAAATATTCATCATCCATCATGTCAGCAAAATACAGCTAAGTCTAACTCAGCTCTGGCCTCCTGCCACCTGAGCCCTCAACATTACCAGAACCTGAAATAAGCGTCCCCAAACGTGGGGTGAGATCTCTAAACATGAAATCTCAGTAAGACAAGGGGTCCTCAAGGATCTTCCACCCCAAGCTCACTTACATGTGTAATATAAGTTCAAAAACAGTATTTAAAATATAAGTTCCAAAACTATGCGATGCAGCAGATAATCATGCCATGTGTGTTTATCAAATCTACTGGCCAGAGAAATGCAGGAATACGTCTAAACCCACATGAGTACAAGGAACACTGCTTGCACCTCACCCACAGCCTCACCATCTTGTATGTACTACATACTCAGGCTTACCGTATAGGTGGATACCACATGCATATCATAAAAGCACATTGCATATAATAGCTCAACAGCATTTCCAAAACATCAAAGCATGTAACACAGCATGCATAAACCACATCCCCATGGGACATGGTGGAACCACAAAATGCCTAAACCGAGGACACGAAAGCTTACCTTGCAAGCTAGCTATCCAAGCCAAGAGTCCAACCACTCTTACGTCCAAACACAGCAGTATTACAATCTGATATGGACCAATAATACATCAATATTTATGCACCACAAGCATATAACTTAAAGACTACGCCTTTCCTTTACGTTTTACGTCTTAAGGCTTCCAACAAAGCCATAAGCCCTTAATCATATGATTCTGATTTAGTTCATTAATTACAGAAGTTCAACTTCCTTAATCTAGGGTCCACAAACACCCAATAGCATACTGTTCACACAGCACGGCTACTGTTCTGTGAAATCCCAAGATATCCGGATATCCCAAGGGACATATCCGGATATGCCATATCCGGATATCACACTGGCCATATCCGGATATACCATATCCGGATACCCAGATCCCACATCCGGATACTCAGATCCTACATCCGAATATGGATACCGGATACCATATCCGGATATGAATATCCGGATACCATATCCGGATACTAATATCCGGATATCTGTTCGACAAATATCCGGATATCTCACGACAGAATGCAGTTTCTGCATTTCATGAAAATATCCTTCCAAGGTTCCATTTTTAACACTTCAAAACGTTAAAGCATGCATTTTTATACCCACTTAGGTTAACCTTTCAGTTGGTTACTTACTTAACCCAAATACATGCAAAGATGACACCTTTAACCCATCAAAAAACATGATCAAGTGAAGACAACTCACCAAAGGTTCAAAACAGAGGCAAAGGCTGCTCTTGGAGCTCACCACCAATTCCAAAGGTTCTGACTTCAAGGGTGCACGAAAATGTCACACAAGCAAGGATCTTTCTTCACAAAGAAAGCTCCTTGAAGCCTCACAAACCAAGAACCACACCTCACCACCACCAACCCAACAAGATAGCCTTCACAACCAACCCAAACAGAACCTCACCACTCAGAAAAGGCACCCTAAACACTCTTCAATGCTCACACTCAAGTGTTTGCTTGATCAAGAAGGGAAACAATGATCAAAGGAGGTGACTTGGGTGAGAAAGGAGGAAGAAATGAAGAAGCAAGGTGGCTGGTCACAAGGCTGCAGCAAATTTCACGTAGGAAATGTGTATGGCCTAGGGTTATGTGCCTAGTATGCATATATATAGCCACTTAGCCAATTAACGCGCAGTATTAGCCTTAATAGCAAAGTAAAAGATCTTGATCCCAAACTTTGGAATCTAGACCTACACATTTTTCTAAGATTTGTCGTATTTTTATTTTATTTTACGGAGCACCTTTCCGGTACGCGCTTTTCCATAGCCAGTATCAGTTCTGGCATCAGATTACGTTATTTTGACTTGAAACTTGTTTTACAAGTCCTACATAATATTCTAGTTATTATCATGCGTTCGTTATAATTTTCCGGGATACTTTTCCGGTACGCATTTATACCTGGTAGCAGAACTGGTATCTGCGTTTTTCTTCCGAAAAGCGACTTTCAGCATTCTTACCCACTAATTATAATTATTCAAGCCTCATAATAATTATTAGGGTCAATTATGGAATTATTTCCTAATTATCATAATTAATTCACTAATTACCTTAATTAGCGGTGCGGGTTCTTACATTCACCCCACCTTTTTAAGGATTTTGTCCTCAAAATCAGAAACATACCTGTCTCGAAAGTCGGGATACTGTCGGAGAAGCTCATCCTCTCGCTCCCACGTGCACTCCTCGGGACTACGCCCAGTCCACTGCACCTTGACCATCGGAATGATCTTACTTCTAAGCTGTTTCTCGCCTCGATCGAGAATCTTGAGTGGTCCGACGGGAGTCCTTAGGTTCTCCCGAACCTCCACATCATCCGGCTGCACCACGTGCGAAGGATCTGCTATGTACCTCCGAAGCTGAGACACGTGAAACACGTCGTGGATGTTGGCTAGGTTCGGAGGCAAGGCGAGTCGATAGGCAACAGGTCCTACTCTACCAAGGATCTGGTAGGGCCCAATGAACCGAGGGCTCAACTTCCTCACTCCGAGTGCCCTTCCAACACCGGTGACAGGTGAAAGTTTCACAAACACGTGCTCACCCTCACTGAACTCCAGTGGACGATGCTTGACATCATAGTAGCTTTTCTGGCGATTCTGTGCCTGCTTCAACTTTTCCCTGATCATCTGGATCTGCTGGGTAGTATCTTGGACAAAGTCCAAGCCAAAAAGCTCTTTATCTCCAACCTCAGACCAGCAAGTAGGAGTCCGACACCTCCTACCATACAGCGCCTCGTAGGGTGCCATGCCCAAACTAGCATGAAAACTGTTGTTGTACGAGAATTCTACCAACAGAAGGTACCTATCCCATGCAGAACCATGCTCCAATATGCAAGCTCTCAACATGTCCTCCAATGTCTGGATGGTCCGCTCAGTCTGTCCGTCAGTCTGAGGGTGATAGGCGATACTCAATCTCAAATGCGTACCAAAAGCCTCCTGCAGCGCCTCCCAGAACCGAGATGTGAACTTCGGGTCCCTATCACTGATGATACTCTCGGGCACCCCGTGAAGCCTCACAATCTCGCGGACATAAAGCTTGGTCAACTGCTCTGTAGTGAAGCTCACCTTCACTGGAAGAAAATGGGCAGACTTGGTCAATCTGTCCACTATGACCCAAATAGAGTCACAACCAGCCTGAGTCTTAGGCAATCCCACCACGAAGTCCATGGAAATACTCTCCCACTTCCACTGTGGAATCTCCAGAGGTTGAAGTTTACCAAACGGTTTCTGGTGCTCGATCTTCACTTTCTGACATATCAAACACTTGGACACGTAGACCGCTATGTCCTTCTTCATGCCCGGCCACCAAAAATTCTTTTTTAAGTCCTGGTACATTTTCGTAGCACCAGGGTGGATAGTGAACCGGCCCTTATGAGCCTCTGCCATAACCTCTTCGGTCAATGGCCCTCGAGGAATAACAATCCTCTTCTGAAACAGCAGCAATCCATCCTCGTTCCAAGACACACCGTCCTGGTTCTTCACATAATCAAGGCACTCTCTTTGCACTTGCGCCTCTTTAATCTTTTCCATCAGCTCATTAATCACTTCTGCTGTTTCCATTTCGAGCAGTGCGCCTCCAAACAAGGAGTTCACTCCCAAGTCTCTGAACTTTTCAATCACCTCGTAGTCGCTCATCATCAAGCTGGATAAGCTCACGGATTTCCGACTCAAAGCATCGGCTACCACATTGGCCTTGCCAGGATGGTACCTCAACTCAAAGTCGTAGTCCTTCAAGAACTCCATCCATCTTCGCTGTCTCATGTTCAACTCCTTCTGGTCAAACAGATATTTCAGGCTCTTGTGGTCACTGAATACAGCAAACTTCATGCCAAACAGGTAATGCCTCCAAATCTTGAAAGCAAAAACAATGGCTGCCAACTCCAAGTCGTGAGTCGGGTAGTTCTCCTCATGAGGTTTCAACTGTCTTGAAGCATAGGCAACAGCTTTCCCTTTCTGCATCAACACACAACCTAGCCCATTTCCAGAGGCATCGCAGTATAACTCAAACTATTCCGCAGGATCAGGAAGAACTAACACTGGAGCAGTAGTCAGTCTCTCCTTCAACTCCTGGAAACACTCCTCACACTCATGTGTCCACACGAATGGAGTCTCCTTTCGGGTAAGGCGAGTCATCGGTAGCACCATCTTGGAGAATCCCTCTATGAACCTCCTATAGTACCCTGCCAAACCCAAGAAGCTTCTCACTTCTGTAATCGTCTTAGGCCTCTCCCAGTTCATCACGGCCTCAATCTTGTTAGGATCAACTGCAACTCCATCAGCGGAAATCACATGACCCAGAAATTTCACCGCCTTGAGCCAAAACTCACATTTTGACGGCTTAGCATATAGCTTTTTCTCTTTCAACACTTGCAAAACAATCTTCAAGTGCTCAGCATGCTCCTCCTCCGTCTTGGAGTAAATTAAGATGTCGTCAATGAAGACGATCACAAACTGATCCAGGTACGGTTGGAAGATCCTGTTCATGTAGTCCATGAACATTGCGGGTTCATTTGTGAGTCCAAACGGAATCACCAAGTACTCATAATGCCCGTACCTCGAGCGAAACGCTGTCTTTGGGACATCCTCCGGCTTTACCCGTATCTGATGGTAACCGGACCAGAGATCGATCTTGGAATATACGCAAGCACCCCTGAGCTGATCCAGCAAATCATCAATGCGTGGAAGAGGTTCTTGATTGTCACCTGTTCTTGTGCACAACCGCATGGTCCCATCTTTCTTTTTCACAAAAATGACCGGTGCTCCCCAGGGAGACACACTCGGCCGAATGAAATTTTTTGCTGAAAGCTCCTCAATATGCTTCTTCAGCTCCGCCAACTCTGGTGGCGACATCCGGTATGGAGCCAACGATATAGGCCCCACACCAGGCAATAAGTCTATGGAGCACTCTATCTCCCTCTGCGGTGGAAACTCAGGAATCTCCTCGGGAAACACCGCGAGGAATTCCCTCACCACAGGAATGCCAGTGAGATCCTCCTGTGTCCCACTCACCAAACCTCCCAACATGACATAGCCAAATGCCCCTGCTCTCAAGGCCCTCCTCGCCTGCAGGACTGAAATGAACGGTGAGGAACTGGCTGTGGACCCACCCGGAGACATCACCACTCTCTTGGCACAGCAATCAATCAATGCACAGTTTCTGGACAACCAATCCATGCAGCAAGACCAACCTAACCAAGCAGGTAAATACA
>JAVKPL010013682.1:0-78865 GCA_032173675.1 Gastrolobium villosum | reverse complement strand
GCATCGCAATAAAGTTCAAACTGCTCCACATGATCGGGAAGGACTAACACAGGAGCAGTAGTCAGTCTCTCCTTCAACTCCTGGAAGCACTCCCCACACTCATGTGTCCACACGAATGGAGTCTCCTTTCGGGTAAGGCGAGTCATCGGTAACACCATTTTGGAGAATCCCTCTATGAACCTCCTGTAGTACCCTGCCAAACCTAAGAAGCTTCTCACTTCTGTAACCGTCTTGGGCCTCTCCCAATCCATCACGGCCTCAATCTTGTTAGGATCAACCGCAACTCCATCAGCGAAAATCACATGACACAGAAATTTCACCGCCTTGAGCCAAAACTCACATTTTGACGGCTTAGCATATAGCTTTTTCTCTTTCAACACTTTCAAAACAATCTTCAAGTGCTCAGCATGCTCCTCCTCTGTCTTGGAGTAAATCAAGATGTCGTCAATGAAGACGATCACAAACTGATCCAGGTACGGCTGGAAGATCCTGTTCATGTAGTCCATGAACACTGCGGGTGCATTGGTGAGTCCAAAAGGGATCACCAAGTACTCATAATGCCCGTACCTCGAGCGAAACGCTGTCTTTGGGACATCCTCCGGCTTTACCCGTATCTGATGGTAACCGGACTAGAGATCAATCTTGGAGTATACGTAAGCACCCCTGAGCTGATCCAGCAAATCATCAATGCGTGGAAGGGGATACTTGTTCTTGATTGTCACCTTGTTCAACTGTCTGTAGTCGGTGCACAACCACATAGTCCCATCCTTCTTTTTCACAAAAATAACCGGTGCTCCCCAAGGAGACACACTCGGCCGAATAAAATCTTTCGCTGAGAGCTCCTCAATATGCTTCTTCAGCTCTGCCAACTCCGGTGGCAACATCCGGTATGGAGCCAACGATATAGGCCCCACACCAGGCAATAAGTCAATGGAGAACTCTATCTCCCTATGCGGTGGAAACTTAGGAATCTCCTTGGGAAACACCTCGAGGAATTCCCTCACCATAGGAATGCCAGTGAGATCCTCCTGTGTCCCACTCACCAAGCCTCCCAACATAACATAGCCAAATGCCCCTGCTCTCAAGGCCCTCCTCGCCTGCATGACTGAAATGAACGGTGAGGAACTGGTTATGGACCCACCCGGAGACATCACCACTCTCTTGGCACAACAATCAATCAATGCACAGTTTTTGGACAACCAATCCATGCCCAGAATAATCTCCAAGTTGGCCATCGGCAATCCTATCAGATCTACCGAGAAGTCACGGCCATCCCACTGAAATGCTACATCGCGATGAACAGTGGAGGTCAAACATTTTTCTCCGGTGGCGGTGGTCACCCGCATCGGTGGAGAAAGCACATCACTGGGCAACTCAAGCCCCATAGCAATAGGGGTAGCAACAAAAGAATGCGTTGCCCCGGAATCAAACAATACATCAACAGCTGACCCACCAATGGTAACAGTACCTCTGACCAGGTTCGGAGCTCTGTCCGACTGCTGACGATCAAGGGTGTACACCCGCCCCGTAGTAGGTGGCACTGCTGGTGCCCTAGTAGGAACCATCTGCAATGGCACAGCCTGCACTGCAACAACTCTCGCCGTCGGGCAATCTCTGGAATAGTGGCCCTCCTTGCCACACTGGAAGCATATCAGCTGTCCGGTAGAACACGGCCCAAAGTGTGACTTCCCGCATCCCGAGCATCTGGGAGCAGGAGGTCTCGCTGTGTTTCCCTGAGTGAAAGTCTTTTTAAACTGATTTGGCGCTTGCTTAGCCGCCAACTGTTTGCCCTTGCCTTTATTTCCAAGCTTCCTGTCTCTCCAGGAAGCGGAACCACCGGTACCCTGTGGCACCTCAATCTTGGCCTTCTTGGCCTGACTCGCACGGAAGTAGTCGTCAATGTCGCGACACTGCTGTACCAACGCCCCGAAGTCTCTCGAAGCGGAACCAGCAAGATGTCCAGCAATGTCCTCATTAAGTCCCCTCCGGAACTTAGCAACAAGAAAAACAGGAGTCGGTCTCGCCATGCGGAAATGAGGGAACTTGACCAGCTCATTAAACTTGGCCAGGTACTCGTCTACAGACAACGAGCCCTGCACCAACCGGTCAAACTCTCCCTGCTTCCTCTCCTGAGAGTCATAAGGAAAGTACTGACCCAGAAAACACTCCTCAAAGAACGGCCACGTCATCACACGACCCTGCATCTCGTAGATATGAGAAATGTTGGTCCACCACTCATGGGCCTCGCCCTCCAGCATGTAAGTGGCAAACATCAGCTTCTGCGGATCGGTACACTGCATGATCTGGAAGATCTTGTCCAACGCCTGTAACCATCTGGTAGCAGCAATGAGATCATAAGATCCGTCGAAAGAAGGTGGCTTATGCTTGCGGAAAGCATTCAGCCTGCGGTCGATCTCGTCACGATCCTCAGCAATTACGGGTATGGTCTGCAAGGCCCCCGTCAAATGACTACCCTCACCCATCTGACTCTGGGTGTCCTCCTGTTGACTAGGCGGAGGTGGAGGCGGTGGAGGCGGTGGAGGTGGTGGAGGACACTGGCCAGCAGCAGGACCAGCCCTCAACTCCTCCAACATGACCCTCATCATAGTCATGTTGGCCATCCGGTTCTCCTCCAGAACCTCAGCAGTGGCTCACCGGTTCGCCTCTCTGATAGCGTCCAGCATCGCCTGGTTTGCCAATCTCGTGGCCTCCTGGTCGGCTAGTCGGGCCGCCTGCATCTCAGCTAATGCAGCCAGGATAGGATCCGATTGATCCTCGCTCGTACTAGGGTTCCTCCTCGGTGGCACCATGACTCTGCACAAGTTACACAAAGAATGAGTTGATCAGGCCCACACTATGTAGTCACATATGCATCATCATAATACACACCAATCAGAGAGAACACAAAGTAGACACGCAACGAAACATCCTAAGTTATTGCAATACATACAGGCTTTTCCCTAGAAAGTGCTCTGATACCATAAAATGTAACAGCCCGTGTTAACCCGGATTGTTAACATACTATCGTATTAAGCCATGCTTAATTAAAATGCGGAATAAATTTTTCTTTAATTCAATTATGACGTCATTAACCTTAGCCATCTTGGTTACTTAATCAATTTCATAAAATACTGCCTGTATGTAAATTGCAAGACAACTAACTGAAATACCTCGTGTATAATAGATAAGTGAGTATCTAAGTCACAGGACTACAACACATAGCCTGGACCAAAATCCTGATACATTAATACAACTCTAAATAAAGAAGACAATAACAAGTCTATGTGGCATGGACAAACCCCATGCTCACCAAATAAGGCAAAAATGCCCAATATCAGTCTCAACATAATAATAACGGAAAACATAAACAGCAGTCAATTAACCAACAACCATCATGTCAGCAAAGCACAGATAAATCTAACTCAGCTCTGGCCTCCTGCCACCTGAGCCCTCAACATTACCTGAACCTGAAATAAGCATCCCCAAACGTGGGGTGAGATCTCTAAACAAGAAATCTCAGTAAGGCAAGGGGTCCTCAAGGATCTTCCACCCCAAGCTCACTTACATGTGTAATATAAGTTCAAAAACAGTATTTACAATATAAGTTCCAAAACTATGTATTGCAACAGATATTCATGTCATGTGTGTTTATACAATCTACTGGCCTGAGAAATGCAGGAATACGTCTATACCCACATAAGTACACGGAACACTGCTTGCACCTCACCCACAGCCTCACCATCTTGTATGTACCACATACTCAGGCTTACCGTATAGGTGGACATCACATGCATATCATAAAAGCACATTGATATTAATAGCTCAACAGCATTTCCAAAACATCAAAGCATGTAACACAGCATGCATAAACCACATCCCCATGGGACATGGTGGAACCCCAACATGGCTAAACCGAGGATACGAAAGCTTACCTTGCAAGCTAGCTATCCAAGCCAAGAGTCCGCACAAACTCAAAGTCCAAACACAGTAGAATCACAATCTGTTTTAGACCAATAATTATATCAATATTCATATTCTAATATTTACAAATGTTAAAATAGACATCTTGAGGTTTCCAATGATATACTTTATGTCTCAATCGGAGTTGTATAACTCCGGTTATGTTTTATGCAAGGTTCTTACAACAAGCTGAATTTCCAGCAATGGGGGGTCGCGACTTCAAACATAAACTCAGAGAAATCCCCTTATCCAATGGATCTAAAAATTTACAGGGTTGTAGCCCTATGTGTTAGCTTCACATATGATCCAAACCTCACTCAATTTAGAGCTTTGAAGCTCAAGATATCGCAATTTTACTAAACTAGGTCGCTGCTGTCTCGCGAAGTATTCGATTACTGCATTTTCCCAGAAAAGTATTCGAATACTGCCCAAAAAGTATTCGAATACTTCTTCGACAGATTGCAGAAAACTGAGTTTTAAAGGTAAAATCGACCTCCAATGATCCAAACTCGATCTGAAGTCCAAGAACTCCTTAAACAGATGTTTATTAACATGTTATGAACCCAAAAACACATTCCTTTAATCAAATGGTTCAAGTCACGATTTTTAATTGCTTAAACAAGCTTAAAACATCAAAATACACAAAGTGTGACCAAAGTATACCTTCCAAGTCTTAAAACTCCGAAAATGAAGTGGTTTGGAGCTCCAAACCCAGCTCCAAGGTTCTGTCCATATAGGTGTACGAAAATGAATAACAAGGTTACACCTTTCCCCTTCAAAATGGCTTCTTGAAGCCTTCAAAGTCAAGGACAAGACTCTCACCACAAGTACACACCAACTCAGCCCCAAAATCACCCCATAACAGTGGCTACCACTCAGAAATGGAGAACCTTTCACTCTCCAAAGGTTCAAACACACTCACACAAGGACACTCACAAGTGTTTATGAAGAGAAAGAGGGAGGAATCAAGCAAAAGATGAAGACTTGACCCTCAAATGGTGAGAAATGCAATGAAACAGTGTTTCAGACCAGCCACCACAAGGAAACTCACGTAGGAGGTGGTTATCTAGGGTTATGTGCCCACAATAAGTTGTATATATAGGCATTTAAGCCATAGCGCACAGTGTTAGCCTTAATAGTTACGCAAAAGATCTTGATCCCAAACTTTGGAATCTAATCCTACTCATTTTTCTAAGATTTTTCATATTTTTATTTTATTTTTCGGAGCACCTTTCCGGTACGCGCTTTTCTATAGCCAGTATCAGTTCTGGCATCAGCTCACATTATTTTGACTTGAAACTTGTTTTACTAGTCCTACATAATATTCTAGTAATTATCATGCACTTGTTATAATTTTCCGGTATACTTTTCCGGTACGCATTTATACCGGGTAGCAGAACCGGTATCTGCACTTTTCTTCCGAAAAGCGACTTTCAGCATTCTTACCCACTAATTATAATTATTAAAGCCTCATAATAATTATTAGGGTCAATTATGGAATCATTTCCTAATTATCATAATTAATTCATTAATTACCTTAATTATCGGTGCGGGTTCTTACAAATAAAGTGTCCACCGTTGAGATAAGATCATGAGACCTAAGTGTTTATCACCACTTAACTTCATAAGATCATTATAAGATGCAACTATATTACATAAACTAACTGCAATAATCTAAAATACCTTATTATTTTTACCTTACATTTAATCATATTCATCATAAAATATGAATATGATTTAATTCAAGAGTTCTTATCAACAAACAAAAAAAATTACCAAAAAAAAAGAATAATCGGTCTAACCCGGGTCAACCGGGTCGCCGGGTTTCGGCCGGGTCAACCGGTCCAATCCGGGTTGACTGCATAAGCGGTCCAACTACCCGCTCGGACCGGGGAACCCACCGGGTCACCGAGTCCCGGGTCGACTCGGCCGGTCCGAGCCGGGTTTTAAAACACTGCTTAGAACACATGGTTATTGATAAAAAAAATGTGAAGAAGAAGAATACTTTTTGTTTAATATTTAAATTCCAGTGACAATAAGTTGAAAATTCGGTGGTGTAAAAACTTAATTGATTGTTTGTGTGTTTCAGGTAAAAAGAAATGGAAGAAATGGGCTGTGAGTTCAAAAGAAATAAGCCCAAACTGAAAATAAAAAGACACAAGGTAAATGGGTTGATGTTTAAACCAACCAAGCCCAATTCAAAATGAAAAGAGGAAAAGCAAGCTGAGAAGAGAACCATGAAATCGTGACGTGGAGCGCTTGAGGTATGTTGGTGTGACGAGCGCGTGGGGGCTTGTTGAGAAGAGAGGGCGTGAAATCCATGCGTGAGAGACCAAGTATAAAGGAGTGGGAGATTTTTGTGAAGGAAGCGGGACCTTTTCTGTAATTTTCTTTTGCTTCATCTCTTTGGGTTTATTGTATTTTTTCTTCTTCATTTGTTTTTCGTTTTAATTTTCTGGTACTGTTATGAATTGTTATTGGGACCTAAACCTGTCAGTACAACACTAAGGATAATCCGGTTATTAGGACTCGTGCTGTATTTTTATTTTTCTGCACTTGAAGTTTCTATACATTTTATTTCATTTGCTATTTTGTAACTCAACCCTTATGGGTATGAGCTAAACCTTTGAAGGTTGGGTGTAGGTTACCCGAACCTCAGTAATGGATGTTTGTTAAGTACTGTTGTTAAATTTTGATTCTCAGTTGCTTAATACTTTGCTTTATAATTAAATATTCTGTCATTGAGGCCTGATGGTAGATATTATGGTAGGAAGTAGTCATTGAGAGGTGACTAATTCTGGAAATGTGTTAAGCACATGGACTTGATTGTGAGAGCATTCAAGGGCTGTCACTCAGAGATGAGGACAACCAACATGTAATGTTGGACTTGAATTACATGAGTCTTTGCTTCATTTAGCACAGAGATGTGTAAATGATTGTTTAGGATAAAATGATTTTAAGAGATTAAAATCAACGAGAGGTGATCCGTTAACTGAGAGTTAAATTTTAATAATTTGTGTTTGTCATTCATTCCAGTGCTGTTGGGAAAGGTAAACCGAAGCTCAACCTAATTTTCCAAGCATTTTCGCAAACTCATTTTTCTGTTCATCTGATTTTTAATTTTGCAATCATCCTTCTGTTTTTACAAAAATTCTGTAAGCTAAAAATCTTTTTACATCAGATACTTAAATTGTTGTCCTATCATTTTCCATCCTTTAATTCAAGAAGTCAATTCTGAAAATCCTAAAAAAAATAGAGTAAAGTAGTCAATGCTATTTCAGATTAGTTTTGTGGTTACTTTGTTTTTATCTTTACTCTCTTTTTAGACTAGATTTAGTTTTAGCAATTGCACTTTGCATTTTTGAAATTTTCGCCAAAAGATCCTTGTGGCAACGATAACTGGGGCTCACAAAAGCCCTATATTACTTGTTGTCGCGTATACTTGCGCGCATACTTGCATAACTGTTAGCAAGGCACAAGTTTTTGACGCCGTTGCCGGGAATCGAAGGCGTATATTGTCAGATTTTCTTTGTGATTGCTGTTCTGAATTAGCTTTTGATTATTTTCATTTTTTGACTATTTTAGTATTTCTGTTAGTCTAGCTTATTTTCGTTTTTTCTTTCTTTTAGCCTTTATCTTTGATTTTTGTATATTTCTCTTATTAGTAGATTTGTTTTTATTTTTATTGTTTTTTATTTGTCTTGTGATTTTAATTCTTTATATATATTGTTCGTATAGATGCTACTGGAGTTTTTAATTTCTAGTCTATGTTAGTAATTTGGTTGTTAATTTTTTTTTTAAATTGTTGTTTTCTCTTTTAAGTTGTTGATTTCTATTTCTATTTTTTTTGTTTCCTTTATTCTATTTGTTATGCTTGTTGGTTTGTTGTTCATATTTGATTATAGATTTTTCTGATATAATTTTTTTTTATAGTTGCTATTTTTTATTCTTAGATTCCCTCTTGCTTGTTAGTTTTCTTTTCTGTTAAGTGTCTGTTGTGTGAATTTACTAGAAAACCTGGATCTTTTAGAGAAAATGGATCAAAATTATTTCCAATGGTCTGGTCAAAGTGATGCTCAAATGAGTGTGCTTGGAATGCATGATGTAGATTCCTTTGCAGCCCTCTCTGCCAAATTTGATGCACTTTCAACTTCTATTAACACCAGAAATCAAGTTATAGAGACCAAATTGATCCAACACCAAGCTGTCCAGCCAATTCCATGTGTCTCTTGTGTATATTGTAGTGGTCCACACCTCATTCAAAGTTGTCCATCTAACCCAGAGTCTGTTTTCTTTGTAGGAAACTACAATAGAAATGAAAATAATTTTTTCAATAATTTTAACCAAGGTTGGATGCAGAATTCTGGTTTCCAGTATGCACAAGGACAGGGGCAGCAAGATGGCCCCTCTAGTGCACAACCCATACCTCATTTTCTTCCTCAAAACTACCAGCAACAACCCCTTAGGCAGCAGCCTACATCCCAATACTCTCAAAACCAGCAAGTGGACCTTCATTTTTCATCCTTAGAATCCTTGCTTAGAGATTTTTTGGTCAAGAATGAAGATAAGCAAAATAGCTTGGAGGCTGTTATGCAGAGTACATCTGCCTCTCTTAGGAGTTTAGAGACTCAAATAGGTCAGTTAGCCATTGTTGTAAATAATGAACCTCTAGGTACTTTCCCTAGCAACATTGAAGAACCTAGGAGAGAGTGTTATGAGGAAGACAAAATGGTTGAGCTAAGAAATGACAGGTTGGTCATCCAACCTGAAGCTGTAGTTAAGCCATGTGCACTGAAAACTCTTGTTACTCAAGATGAAGAAGAGGTAAAAAAGGAGTTGGTTGCACCTCAAAAAGCTGCTAAGAAAAATTATTCCCAAGAAAATGAGCAAGAACCGACCATTCTTATGCCTAAGAGTCCTGCAAAGGAAAGCCACATGCAAGGGGTAGAACCTGCAACATCTCTGCCTAAAGCAAATCAAGCAAGCATTAACAAGAGGTCTCCCCCTCCCATTTCCTTTGAATGAGAATGAGGAGAGAGTCAGCTTTAATGTGTTGAAGGCCATAAAGTATCCTGGAGAGATAGGATTGTTCTCTTATGGGAATAGTTGACCATTTGGTGAAAGATAGGTTTAAAGAGGAGAATGGTAAGGACCCAATAGAAGTGGCTATTTTAGAGGAGTGTGAGCTGGATAAAGAGGATTTGGAGGAGAGTATAGGCTGTGTGGAATCTAAACCGGCACCTTTTTGGAAAGAAAAACAATTTGTGTCCTTAAGTCTGCATAAAAAAAAGCTAAAATCTCCTTGGCCATTCATAGGAATCCCACTAATCATTGAGCTTAAGCTTCTGCCCACCAGTCTTAGGTATGCCTACTTAAGACAAAAAGAAACATTGCATGTGAGTGTGTCAAGTTTACTCACTGTTTGTGAGGAAAAACATCTACGGAATATGCATAAAGATTTTAAAAAAACCAAAAATTGGATCATAGTAGATGTTAAGAGGATTAGCCCAACCTTAGGCATGCATGAGATTCTATTGACTGACTCAAACAGTGGCTTCATTGAGCAACAAAGAAGACATAATTCATTCATGCAAAAAGTGGTCAATTGGTGGGATACAGGGCAACTAGCTCTACCTTTTAGTTCACAACTAAGGCTGTTTCATGTGAAGCCAAAGTCTAAGTGGTTAGGCTCCTTTAAAGTTGTTGAAGTCTTTTTGCATGAAGCTGTGAAAATTTTGGATGAGTAAGATGGTAGAAAACTCAAGGCTGGTGAAAAAGGGGTAAAACACTATTGGGGAGATGATAAGGAGAAGATATCTATCTTCCCAAGAGAGCCTGATTGAAACTGATCAGGAAAAGGAAGCAAAAAGTCTAGCTAAAGACTATAAACTAAGCATGATAGATTTTTTTATTATTATTTTTTGTGTTTTTTGTGACTCCTTTATTTGCATTTTTGCATATTATTGATCTCAAAGTTAGTTTAAATAGTCTGCAAAATAGCTGTTAAAGAGAGAGAGAGAGAAAGAAAAAAAAGAGAAAAAAAGAATTGATTTTAACGAAAAATTTAATACATTGATATTGTTTTACAGGTGTCAAATGAGAGAGCCAGTTGATACCTACTGCAGTGAGTCAATTCTGAGTTTGGGGGAAAGCTGGAGAACACTTTTCAGATCAAAAGATTCAACTCTCAAGTGCTACCCGCAGATGCACTACTTCCACCTTAAGCTGAAAATGAAGACCAAGAAAAATGAGTAAAAGGAAAATGATGCAGGAGAAAAGTGATGAGAAAAAAGGGCAAAAGAGAAAGATGAAGAAGACTTTGAGACTACTGAATAGGGCCAGAACCTCTTTTGGCCCCAGGTTACTTGTTCTTAATTTTGTTAACTTTTTTTTCCTGGTAGCCTGTTTCTGCAACAGTGAGGACACTGTTTCCTCTGAGTTTGGGGAAGTGATTCATGAATTCTATTTGTTTTTCTTTTGCTGTTTTGATGCATTGGGAATAGTTTTTCTTTTCTTTTGTTGTTTTGTTATGTCTTGTTGTTTGCTGTTTTGTGTACTTGAAGTTTGAGTCTGAGGGTTGTATTGTGTTTAGTAGTGAGTGGTATTTGTCACAATTAGGTAGCTGGAAACTTTGAAGAAAGAAAGGAACTCAGGGCAGTTGTGTGAAGGAAGAGTGATGAGTGGATTAATGGTTGAGCGGTAATGGCAGTGAGAGATTGAGAAAATTAATTGATTGATGCAGAATGTAAGTGGTAACAATAGGCACTAGAGATGGTGGCTAGACCCAACACAAAGATTCATTGAGCCTACACAGTCAAATTTTTTGTTGATGAGAGTTCTTCACTGGGTTAGTGAGGTAGAACTTGCTTTGATGCTCAGTTGATGAAGTGTTGCATTTGCTTAAGTTTAAAATGATGAGGGTAATTTTTTTGTTTTGTTTAACCACTTTCAAACCAAAAAGCCATCCATTGAAAACCCATTTTGAGCCTTTGACCTTTTCTTTTCACATACCCGCATTTTATCTTATCCCACAATCTACCACACCTCTTAGTTATGATGGAAACAGAAAAAGAAACAAGATGTTTTTTGGCTGAAAAAGGGAATTGAAAGTAAGAGACTGCTAATAAAATGAAAAGTTTGATTTCATAAAAAAATGGCAAAATACTTTGATGGCTTGAGAAAGATTTACTGTTTAAAAAAGAAAAAGAATATTGCCTTTGAAAATGTTGTCAAGAAAAAAAAAAGGAAAGAAAGAAAAGATTTTCAAAGAGTGAAAAAATAGCAGTCAAAAATAGCAACCACTGAATTATTTGATTATGTTTCATGATTTGTGTTTCCTTTCCATCATAGCTAAGTTAGCCAATCCCCCACAAATTTCCCACCTTCACCTTAGTCAAGTTATAACCTAAGCAAGCCCTTTGATTAAGTTTAAGTCTGTGTTTCACTTAAGAGACAAGAGCATCTTATCAAGCCTATGCTACATCTTTTCCCAGTGTTGTATTGAGAGAAACAGGACCCTTGAGCATTGACTGAATACTTATTTGATTAAGTGAGGATGTGAAAAGTTGCCATCTTTGTTGCCTGTTGCAAAATTCAGCATTTTATGTTAACAAATGGAAATTCAAGATCTCTTTTGTCATTATTTTACAGTCATTGAGACACTCATGCATTTGAAATTCACACACTGTTGGTCGAGTATTTTTATAAATAAAAAAAAAGATCACCAAGCTGTCTGGTTAGTGATTGATTAACTGCTGAACTAAGTACACACCTTTGTTCCTCTGATCTTTGTGTTAATGTGGTTCACTGAAAGTTTTGAAAAGTTGAACATTGAACTGCTGTTGAGAAATGTTTTAGATCGTTGTTGATTCTGAGTAGCAATGAGTGATGTAATGAAATTTTTCTGGTTGTGAAGAGTGTTTAATTTGACAAATCCTTGTGCTGATTTCTTTTGTTACTTGAGGACAAGCAACAATGTAAGTTTGGGAGTGTGATAAGTCCATGAAATATGACTTAGAACACATGGTTATTGATAAAAAAAAATGTGAAGAAGAAGAATACTTTTTGGTTAATATTTAAATTCCAGTGACAATAAGTTGAAAATTCGGTGGTGTAAAAACTTAATTGATTGTTTGTGTGTTTCAGGTAAAAAGAAATGGAAGAAACGGGCTGTGAGTTCAAAAGAGATAAGCCTAAACTGAAAATAAAAAGACACAAGGCAAATGGGCTGATGTTTAAACCAACCAAGCCCAATTCAAAATGAAAAGAGGAAAAGCAAGCTGAGAAGAGAACCATGAAATCGTGACGTGGAGCGCTTGAGGAATGTTGGTGTGACGAGCGCGTGGGGGCTTGTTGAGAAGAGAGGGCATGAAATCCATGCGTGAGAGACCAAGTATAAAGGAGCGAGAGATTTTTGTGAAGGAAGCTTGACCTTTTCTGTAATTTTCTTTTGCTTCATCTCTTTGGGTTTACTGTATTTTTTCTTCTTCATTTGTTTTTCGTTTTGATTTTCTGGTACTGTTATGAATTGTTATTGGGACCTAAACCTGTTAGTACAGCACTGAGGATAATCCGGTTATTAGGACTCGTGCTATATTTTTATTTTTCTGCACTCTAAGTTTCTGTACGTTTTATTTCATTTGCTGTTTTGTAACTCAATCCTTATGGGTATGAGCTAAACCTTTGAAGGTTGGGTGTAGGTTATCCGAACCTCAGTAACGGATGTTTGTTAAATACTGTTGTTAAATTTTGATTCTCAGTTGCTTAATACTTTGCTTTATAATTAGATATTTTGTCATTGAGGCCTGGTGGTAGATATTATGGTATAAAGTAGTCATTGAGAGGTAACTAATTCTGGAAATGTGTTAAACACATGGATTTGATTGTGAGAGCATTCAAGGGCTGTCACTCAGAGATGATGACAGCCACCATGTAATGTTGGACTTGAATTACATGAGTCTTGCTTCATTTAGCACAGAGATATGTAAATGATTGCTTAGGATAAAATGATTTTAAGAGATTAAAATCAACGAGAAGTAATCCGTTAACTGAGAGTTAAATTTTAATAATCTGTATTTGTCATTCATTCCAATGCTGTTGGGAAAGGTAAACCGAAGCTCAACCTAATTTTCCAAGCATTTTCGCAAACTCATTTTTCTGTTCATCTGATTTTTAATTTTGCAATCATCCTTCTATTTTTTACAAAAATTCTGTTAGCTAAAAATCGTTTTACATCATATACTTAAATTGTTGTCCTATCATTTTCCATCCTTTAATTCAAGAAGTCAATTCTGAAAATCCTAAAAAAAAAATAGAGTAAAGTAGTCAACGCTATTTCAGATTAGTTTTGTGGTTACTTTGTTTTTATTTTTACTCTCTTTTTAGACTAGATTTAGTTTTATCAATTGCACTTTGCATTTTTTAAATTTTCGCCCAAAGATCCTTGTGGTAACGACAACTAGGACTCACAAAAGCCCTATATTATTTGTGGTCGCATATTCTTGTGCGCATACTTGTATAAATTTTTTTCTTTAGAAACTCTTTCTAATTTTTTTTATCTCCACAAATAAGGCCATAAAACTTAATGGTTAATAACCCACCCCTTTAATTTTTTATTTTTTAAAAATATGATGAGAACTGTGAATTGAATTCAGTTTGGACTTTAATTTTCTTATAACAGACCTAATCCGTGATCCCTTTTAAATAAATTATTGAGTAAACGATGAATGAAAGATTACCGAACATGCTTATTGAGTAGGAATTATAGCTCATTATCACCCTTCATTCACGCTCGTCATAAGACCATAATTTCTACCAATTTTTCATAACCCGATACAAGTGAGGCTCTTCTAGACCTGCCATCAAAGTTGGCCACAGTATATATATTTGTTGATCATGCCTCATTCAAATTTTAATGCCCTTCAAAAATTGTTCTATGCATGTCCATGTTCGCATGAACATCATAAACATGCCTATGCCTTTGTTCCTGCTTCTTACTAATCACCAACCAAAAACCATCTAATCAATGCTTAATTAGACTTATTAAGTATATGTTTGGATCTTCTTATTTTTCAGCTAAAAGCTATTTATAAGCATAAGTTAGGTCAAATAAGTTTTGGAAAAAACTATTATAACAAAAAACTTTTTTTTTATAATGAAAAAAAAAACTGAAAGTTAAAAACTCCTAGGAGGAGTTTTTTTTTAAGCTCTTATCTATTTTTTTTGAATTTGTGTTTTTTTTTTTAAATGAAGAGTTATGATAGATACAGAGAGAGATAACTTTCTTGAAATATGTGCTTTTAAGTTAAATTTTTTATGTAATTACCAAACAATTTTTAACTTTTTTCTAAGCTCTTATTTTTAGCTTTAACTTAAAAGTAACTTCTAGTTTAAAAAAAAAATCCAAAAAGGCTCTAAAAATATTAAGTGGCTTCCGTTGCCCACAGTTACAAAGAGAGACTAAACTCAAATGCCTAACTTCCTCTTATGACCCAATCCATGCACTCAACTTAAAATTTCCACCTAATTAATGATACTTCCTACTAGTGAACGCTCTATTACCATTAAAATTTGACCTTGCTCGCACTTTGACTTGGTAATGATAACCTTTTTAAATTCCACCTTTGAATGTTTCTATTGAATCAATTGGCAAAATCTCCTGGGCTCTAATTCCCACGTTTGTATAAACAACGAAATTAAATCTATATTCATTCAGAAATAAGAAAAGGATAATATATAACAAATGGAAAGGCATTCAGATTGATGAACGAATAATTAGACAACATTAGTGCTCATAAAGGCAAGCTGTAATAAAAGCTTTTGAATGTATTAAAGTAACAAGAGCTTATATTTATAACATTTTTTTCCTGATAATTTCTTATCACCATTTTTATTATATTGGATTAAATTAGATTAATGGTTATAAAATAATATTAAAAATTGATATTTTAATTTTTAATTCAATAATAACAAAGTGGCTGTGAAGAAATATTTTTGTAAATATAAGCTATCAGTCAGCCATAAAATTTAAAGGAATATACTTTGTTGTATGCAAAAAAGAAGAAGATGAGACCCAATAAAAAGATGAAAAAGAAACAAAATAAGTGGGTTCCACCCATTTTTGTGTGTGTGTGCATACACGCAAACGCAACATAAGAAACTATAGTTCCAAAATTCAAACAAAAGAAAACAAAATCTTTATGGGATTTTCTAGGGAAAAATGTTTGACATTTAATTTTTTTAAATACAAACGTTTGTCATTCTAAAAGACACAACTTTGTATTATTTTAGATTAAATGACATCGTTTTGATATATATATATATATATATGGTGATTTTTTACATTCTCTCTCATTTATAAAATTAGAAAGAGAGAGAAAATAGATGAGAGAGAATGTAAAAATATCAATTATTAACCTCATTTTATCTAAAATAAAACAAAATTATGTCCTTTAAAATTGCAAATACTTTTCCCTAAAACTTGTTATTTTGTATCATGGTGAATATTCCACAGTTCATACTAATAAAAAAGGTTTAATGTATCGTATGGAAATAATTTATTTTCAATGAGTCCAAACTGACGTCGTTTTGAGGTTGAAAAAAATAATTTTGTAATCCTAACTTATTCTAGGATTATATTAGTCTTTATTATTTTAATTTTTTAATTTTTCAATTCCAAAATAACGATATTTTGAACTTGTAACACCCCGTATTAACCCGGTTTGTTAATATACTATCGTATTAAGTTATGCTTAATTAAAATGCGGAATAACTTTTTCTTTAATTTAATTTTGACTTCATTATATTTAGCCAAGTTGATAACTTAATCATTTATCATAAAACATCGCTTGTATGTAAATTGCAAGACAACTAAATGAAATACCTCAATATATAAATAAAGTGAATATCTAAGTCACGGGACTACGACACATAGCCAGGACAATAATCCTGATATCATTATTACAACTTCAAATAAAACAAGACATAATCAAGTCTATGTGGCATAGACAAACCTCATGCTCACCAAATAAGGCAACAATGCCCAACAACAGTCTCAACAGCAACAATAGTATAATAACGGAATCTAAAAGCATAAAAGCAACAGACATATCCAACATCTAACATATCAGCATATAACAACAATATCTAACTCAGCTCTGGCCTCCTGCCACCCGAGGTCTCAACCCCTGGGTTACCTGAACCTGAAATAAGCGTCCCCAAACGTGGGGTGAGATCTCTAAACAAGAAATCTTAGTAAGACAAGGGGTCCTCAAGGATCTTCCACCCCAAGCTCACTTACATGTGCAATATAAGTTCCAAAAACAGTAATTTCAATATAAGTTCCAAAACTATACAGTGCAATAGATATTCATGCCATGTGTGTTATCACTATTCTACTGACCAGAGAAATGCAGGAATACGTCTATCACCCACATAGTAGTATAAGGAACATCGCTTGCACCTCACCCACAGCCTCACCATATTGTATGTACCACATACTCAGGCTTACCGTATAGGTGGACACCACATGCATATCATAAAGGCATATTGCATATATCAGCTAAACAACATTTTCAAATATCAAAGCATGTAAACACAGCATGCATATAGACCATCCCCCCATGGGACATGGTGGAACCAAACAATGGCAAAGCCGAGGACACGAAAGCTTACCTTGCAAGCTCACTATCCAATGCCAAGAGTCCACACAGCTCAAGTCCAACACACAGCAGATCACAATCTAATTTAGGACCAGCAAGCATATCAACATTCATAGCTCATAAGCATAAACATAAAGACTACGTTTTCCTTTTACGATTTACGTCTTAAAGCTTCACACAAAGCCATAAGCCCTTAACACTTAGGTTCTAACTTAGATAATTAATTACAGAAGTACCACTTCATCCAACTAGAGTCCACAAACCCATACAAGACCACTGTATGAACAGTACTTTACTGTTCATCGAAAACCTAGAATATCCAGATATATGTCGGGGACATATCCGGATATCCATATCCGGATATCCAGATCCCCATATCCAGCTATCAATATCCGGATATTCACAACCCAATATCCGGATATTTCGCGAAAACCCAATCCAAAGGTCCAACTTTTAACTTATAGATACGTTCAAGACTTCATTTTTAGGCATATGCATGTTCATACACTGTTAGGTTACATGTTTAACTCATTTACATGCAAAGTCACCAACTTTAAACCCTTAAAACTCATGATCAAAGGTGATACAACTTACCCAAGCTTCAAACTCAGCCAATGAATGCTCTTGGAGCTCACTTGAAGCTCCTCAAGTCTGCCTCAACAAGGTGCTCGAAAATGACAACACAAAGGTTGGTTCTTCTCACCAAAGGTCACCACTTGGACCTCAAAATGCCATGACAAGGTTTCTCTCAACCCAAAACCACCAAGCCAGCCCCTCAACAGCCCAAAACACACCAAGACAGTGGCCACAACTCAGAAACAAGCCCTCACACTCCACCCCAATGATCACTCTTACTTATTTAAGGTATTTGGTGAAGAAAAGTGGAAGAAAATGGCTCTTGGCTCATGAAATGGTGATAAGAACCAAATGGAACAGTAACACACTATTCAGCCACCACACAGTCACGTAGAGAGTGCAGGATTTCTAGGGTTTTGTGCCTTAATAAGTGTATATATAGCCACTTAAGCATTTATCGCGCAATATTAGCATTAATAGCTACGCAAAAAAATTTAATCCCAAACTTTGGAATCTTAACCTACTCATTTTTCTAAGATTTGTCATATCTTTATTTTATTTTTCGGAGCACCTTTCTGGTACGCACTTTTCCATAGCCGGTATCAGTTCTGACACCAGTTCTCATTATTTTGACTTGAAACTCGTTTTACAAGTCCTACATATTATTTTAGTAATTATCATATACTTATTATAATTTTCTGGGATACTTCACCGGTATGCATTTATACCGGGTAGCAGAACCGGCATCTGCACTTTTTGTCCGAAAAGCGACTTTCAACATTATTACTCACTTATTATAATTATTAGAGCCTCATAATAATTATTAGAGTCAATTATGGAATATTTCTTAATTATCACATTTAATTAATTAATCTCCTTAATTAACAGTGCGAGTTCTTACAAAACTCGATGAGAAACATTAAACCCATAAAAAAAAATTTAAAATCAGAGTACATTTTTTTTATAAGCAATAGTAACAAGTACAAATCACAAGGCTATTTGCTTACTATTTTTTATTTTATTTTTTGGTAAAAAGCTTACTATTTTATTTTATTTTTTAATCACCATTAGATTAACATTTTCTCTCTCTTCAATAACTTTTTAACACTTTGATCCAATGGTGATGTGATGGGTAGTAAGTTAGTAGTAAGAATTTTTTTACTTTTTATTTAAAGAGTTTGACATAAAATGTATTTTTTTTTTTTTTAGTATTCAACATGTATTTCTTTTAATCATGAGATATCTTTACATTCTTTAAGTAGATTCTGGATTTTTACAGTGAAAGTATAAAATATAAATCTATTTACATAGAACTCTACTCTCTATGATTATTTGCTAAGATGATATAACTGATTTGAAATGTGGGTTTATGGGTTACATAATAGGCTTTATTTTTGTTATGTTACATGATGTAATATAATCTTCCTACACACATAATTTTATGTGGGTCCCATCCCTTGATTTTTCTCTCTCATTTTTTTCTCTCCTCTCTCTTCTCAAATGTGTGGGTAAATTTATTATGTTACATCTTGTAACATAACAAACATCATCTAACATAACAAATATGCAACCCTACATAATATTGTTTGACTTTTCTAAGAACACGAATAAAATGCAATTAAATTATTAGATATATACAAACTTTAAGGAGGTACGTAGATTCTGATTAGTCTATTATCGGAGTTTAAGTTTTTATAAAATTTTAAATTTAAATGCTTTTTCATTTATGATCAGTTATTATTTATTTTATTTTAAAATATATTCCATATTTAAATATATTTTTTGAAAAATAACATTGAGGGAGACAACCGAAAAGAGACGTATGAAAAGGGCGCCATTTAATTAGATTTTGATTTATTATATATTTTCAGTCAGCAAAATATATTATTATTTAATTTTATGTTATTGCATTACTTAATAAGTTTAATAATACATAACTCGTTAAATTTATTAGAATATAAATTTCTTAACAGTAAAAGTTAACTCATTTAAATATGGGAAAAATAAATCTTATGTCGTAGGAGAATTCAAATTTAATGTCAAAGATACATGAAGTGTGTGATCCAGCTATTTAAAAAAAATAAAATGAGTGGCATACCTTTTTTATGGTGAGTGTAGGAATGATTTGTTTTCTCATGCAATATAAGAAAAACAAACCCCTTTAAATATACAATAATTTGGGACGTAAATGAGTCGGACAATCTATTTGAAGCTAAGCCGTCTGGCCTACATTATGTCTAACATAACCTAATCTATTGAAAAAATAAATCGGGTTTAATCATAGACTCACTCTAAAATGTCTTACCTAAAACCTTGCAAGCTGATATTTTATTTTTTAAATAAAATAAAATATTTATGAAAATTGTCAAGAGCAAAGGGTTTAATCATAGACTCACTCTAAAATGTCTTACCTAAAAGCTTGCAAGCTGATATTTTATTTTTTAAATAAAATAATATATTTATGAAAATTGTCAAGAGCAAAGGGTTACTCCTAGAATTAACTATTTTTGAACTTGTTAAAAAAACTATTTGAAAATTTTTATACTTTAGATTCTTGTTGGAAATTATGTTTAATGAATGAAGTTTTTTGTTTTTTTAATTGTAATTTGTTTTGCAATTTTGTAAGCCTAAAAACTTTATAGGCCTATTTTTTTTATAATATATCAAATCACACCTATAGACTAAATTTTTGCTAGGGTAATAAGCAAATATAGAATTTAAATATAGGGTTATATTTATCTTATGTTGCATAAGATAAATAAGATTCCTACACACACAAAATTGAAGTGGGTCTCACATATATTTTTTCTCTCTCCTCTTACATGTGGGTCCCACTTGTAATTCTATTTCTATATCATGAGATATCAATTTTCCTACGAGATAAATATATCCCTTAAATATATATATATATATAGGCCTCATCCATTTACGTGCTGTTGTCAGGTAATTCTTTTTTTTTTTTTTGGAGATAATTGTTAGGTAATTCTAAATTTCAATTTCTAATGCGTTGAAGGCCGCATATCTATTGGCTAGTTGTCTTAACCCAGCTCTGTAACTTATTTTAATATCGTTGACCACAATGTTAACTGGTTAAACAAAACGTATCCATTTCATTTTATAGAAATTGTGGCGAGACCAAGAAATCGAGTCAAAGGGTAAATTCAATACAGGGATCAGAGTAATATTATAGTTGAAATACTATAAAACTTATCACAGAAAAAAATATATTATCATATTATTACTGGTGAATACAACTGTAATAGTTATCTAAAATTACGTTAAAAAAAAAACAATTATCTAAACTACATAATGAGATAGATATTTTTGCTTCATTGAAGTACGTCATTAATTACATTTATGGTTCCCTTAACGTTGTTTTCTATTCGCATGCTTCTTTATCCGTTTCTTCTATGCAAGTAAGTCTTTGACTTTTGGCATACCACATTTACAAAGGAAAAATACACTCAGATTACTTGGGTGCGTATGAATAAACTTAAAAGAGAATTTATTATTATTATTATAATTTATATATATATATATATATATATATATATATATATATATATAGGGTCTGTATCATTTCTGGTGTAAGTTACACTTTTAATATTATCCGTTGATTCTATTTATATCTAAGGACTCTAATTATTTTAGTAATGTAAGCCATTGGATACTAGTGAATCAATGGTCAAGATAGAGCGTAAGACTTCTAACTTTTACACCAGTGTAAGAATATCCTGCCCCATATATAAATATATAATCAACAATTATTATTTATTGGAAATTAAACTTACTAATTAATTGTTAATTTCTGTCAATCAATGGTTGATTTCAATAAATAATAATCATTGATTGGCAAAAATCAACGGTTAAAATTTGATGTCAAATTTCAAAGTTTGACATCAGTGTCTAAAGATTATATATATATATATATATATATATATATATATATATATATATATATATATAGAGAGAGAGAGGTAAGTTATATTTACAACATTTTTTTTACAACCTCTTACAACCATATCTTAACTGTTAGTATATGGATGTCCTAGAGATAATATTTTGATTAGATTAGGACATATGTGGACCTTTTATATTGTCACAAATAAATATAAACACTCTTTATCCTGTTTCATATTTTGTCTCGATATCATTGTTAATATATTATATGAGTAACTGGATAAATCCTTTGGAATAGAATAGGTACCTCTTGAGTATCTGTGATGATATCACGATCATGAGGATTCAAGGATACCAGATGTTTATTCCTAATTTTATGTTCCTAGTCTAGAGACACTGAGGATGGGGTAGTGATCTCGGGTAAGACTAGCACGCCTTATCTACTTGTATTCGGATACAAGGTAAAGACCTCATGAGCTACAGAATGGAGATGTCTTAGCTAAAGTCGTGGGTGGACCTATAAGGGTATAGCTCGCACTGAACAGACCCACAAAGAGACTCTATGAGGAAATCTCACAAATAGTATCATTAGAACAATCTCGTAGTATTTGGGTATGTCTTTCCTTAGACCAGAGATTTTCACCTAGACTGTATTGTAGAAGGCATGTTTTGATTGTATATCTCGTTTGCCTGAAACTTGGAGATTCATAGGTTTACCTTTGAGCATGTCCTGAAAGAACACAAGCCTAGGGTGATAAGCTGAAGGAATTCGTCAAATCTCTATGAGGGATTAGGTTATCTGTAAACCAGAGAAATCGGGATAACGTTTACGGGACTCGGGAATCTATGCATAGTAAAAGAGATCATTAGATAATCTGCCTTTAGAGTCAGTAAATTATTGAAGACTCCCTATTTCGAATTAAAGCTTACCCTAAACCGTAAGGGTTGATACGTCTCATCACCCTAGGTTTAATGGAAAGGTAATCGAGACGAAAGGAAATACATACGGTAACCAAATATATTTAATAGGATGATCATGTCATTAACCTAACTAGCTCTGGGGAAACAAAGCAATGCTAGTGCTCTGTGTTGTCATTAAATGGATTGTGGTCTTATTGGGCCAAAGCCCATTTATGTCAGTGGCTATGTTGGGCCTAATGGGTCACACACTAACACCTTATTGTCTTGATAATATAGCATTAAAGGTTTTGGGCCTAATAATGGTTGTTAGCCTAAGAAGAAGTTTGGATGCCCACCTAAGAGGGAAAAAGGCGCATGATTTGTTGTAATGGGCTTGGATGGTCCAAGACATTATTAATTAATTTAATTAGTTAAATTAATTATCAAATGTTTAAATTTAGAATTTGAATTTAGAATTTAAATATTTGAATGTTTCAATTTAAATATTTGAATGTTTAAATGTTGGAATTTGAATTTGAATTTGAATTGGCTATGAAATGTTGTTTTATGACAAAAGGATAAGATGAGATCTTGATGGATCAAACCCAAGTATCTAGAGGAGATCTTTGGACATCATCAAGGATGGTTGGGCGCTGATTTGGGTGCTCCAATCAAACTTGGTTGGTTGAGGGAATAAATGAGTGAGTTGATTCAATTTGAATTGCAACTACTCAATGTATTTGAACTGTTTTTGGGCTGAATGGGGCACACCATGTGGCTGACCATGTGATGGTCATTAAGTCAGATTTTTGACTAGGTATAGACTTAGTCTCATGAGGATAAGATAGGAGATTGTTGACTAGATTTGTTGAGATATATAGTCCCACATTGGTTGTATGGGCAACTAATGTGGAGTTTATAAGGCCTTGGGCACTCCCACCCTTTGAGCTAGCTTTTGGGGTAGTGTATCCCAAGGTTCTTTAACATAGTATCAAAGCATTCAAAATCTCACCACCTCCCACTTTCTTTGTAGTGGAAATTTCCACATGTAGGTGGTTTTGTATGTTGTCCACCCTTCAAGCCAGTGGGCTCTCGTGTGAGGGGGCGTGTTGAGATATATAGTCTCACATTAGTTGTATGAGCAACTAATGTGGAGTTTGTTGGAGATTGTATGTAACGATATATTAGCCGTTATGAGAATATTAATATGTAACGGTATATTAGTCTTTATGAGAATATATTTTGTAACCGTAAATAGGGTATTTATTTTTGTAACTATAGTATTTATTATTTTTTGTAACCGTAGATAGAGTATTTATTTTTGTAACCGTAGTATTTATTACGGTGTTTACTTTTGTAACCGTTGTATTTATTTGCGCATATTTAAAGGCTCCCAATGTATGAGATAACTATCCGGTGAAATACCAAGTTTATTTAGATTTGAATTGCAATAACTCGACTCATTTCTCCAACAAATGGGTGCTCTTTTATTCTCTCATCTCCTTAAGTGCTTCCTTTTGTCAGGTTTTCTTCAAGAGTTTTTGAAAAATAACCTAGCCTCATCTCATCCATTCCATGCGCCACTTTATGAGTTTTCATGCTAAAAACTCACTTATCTAAACACCTTGAAACCTAAGCCTCTTTCCTCTCCTATTTAGACGCCTAGCTTGCTCCTTTGTGGTGTTCGATTGGTGGCTTTTCAACAAGGGTTCTTGCATCTTGACAAAGGGTGGTGTGGATCAACATTAGGGTTTGAATCCTCAAGCCTAACATTGATCACCTTCGAGTTTTGAATTACGAACAAGGTATCATTCTGTCCTAGAGTATGTATCTTTATTGATATGTGTGTTTCCGCTTTGAAAATTTTTTGTTCTCATCCTCACATGCGCCTTCAAGGCCCTTTTCTTTCATTAACTCCGTTGGTTTCCGCTAATCAACAGTTATCATTTATTGTGAATTAATAATTAATTAATGAGTTTAATTTGCAAAAATCATAACCGTTGATTGGAGAAAATCAACGATGTTAAAAGATGATTGTAAGAGGTTGTAAAAAAAAGTTGTAAGTATATCCTTCATATATATATATATATAGGAAAAAACATTTCTCGAGTTGCTTGCTTGAGATAATTTTATCTTCGGCTACCCCAAAATTACTTCGTTTTAATTATTTATTTCCTTATATTTATTGATTTATCTTTGAATGGTTATGATTCCATTTGCTCCCTTCCTTTATAACCACTGATGCATCTTTGTACGGTTATGGTTTAGTAGCCGGAGATAAAATTATCTCCGATAGCTTGAGAAATGATAAGCCCATATATATAGGGATAGGATCAACTTACACCGGTGTAAGAATAATAAATCTTACACCAAATCTTAACCGTTGATTTTCGTGCATCTACCGGTTGAGATTTATTGGTAATTAAAAATTAATTAATGAGCGAGACCTAATAAATTTTAACTGTTAGATGCAGAAAATCAATGGTTAAAATTTGGTGTAAGACATATTTATCTTACACCGGTATATATATATATATATATATATATATATATATATATATATATATATATATATATATATATATATATAGGTGTAGGATCCTTTGACGTGTCAAATTTGAAATTTTACACCTTATCTGAGAGCCATTAGATAAAAAAAGATCAATGGTGTCACATGCTTACAAATCAGAGTCATTGATCTTTTTTGATCTAATGGCTCTCAGATGAAATATCAAATTTCAAATCACACAGACACACACACACATACACGTATAGGATCTTTTGACACTAGTGTCAAAAGATCAATGGTGTCACATGCTTACAAATCGGAGTCGGAGGTGTCAAAGGATCCTACCTCACACATATATATATAAAGGAAAGTTATATTTACAATTTTTTTTTGTTTACAACCTTTTACAACTATATCTTAACAGTTGATTTCCGTCAATCAACGGTTATAATTTATTGTGAATTAATAATTAATTAATAAATTTGATTTGCGAAAATCTTAATCGTTGATTGGCGAAAATCAACAATTAATATATGGTTGTAAGAGGTTATAAACGAAAATAGATTATAAGTATAACATTCCCCGGTATGTATATCAAGGGGCATTCTATTAGCTATCTATCCGATCTTTGCACCCATATTAATTTTTTATTTTGCTTCTTAAATAAATAAATTAATTTAAATCAATGGTCTCAAATAATATTTTTTTTTTTTTTGCTTTTTTCTTCCTTATTTTACACAATTAATTATATTTATTGTTACCGTTGATTTAAATATAATCTAACTGTAATAAAAAATAATAAGTGTATGAAAATTAAATATGTATACAATATAGCCATTCTTCTTTAACTAATTAATTTTAATTGTTAAAAAATCATGATATTATTATTTTAATTTTTTTATATAATTAGATGATTATTATAAAAAATTTAAATATGGTACAATAAAAAATAATTATTTCTTAAGAACATATAAAAAGATTAGACTATTGTTTACGAAAAAAAAGTAGACTATTAAAAGTTTAATTTTAATGTAAAGTCAATTAAATATTTACAACTATAATAAAATTGTGTTAATATTCTAATTAGAAAATCTAATTACATTAAATAATTTGAATTAATTTTAATAAATAATATAATAATATATTATTAAATTTAAATATAAAATTTAATTTAATAATATATTAAAATTAAATTAATCATGACTCACAAGGGATTAGGAAAACAAAAGTTTCTTAAAACAAATTATTTACAAAAAAGAATTCTTTATTTATAGGATCATATTTATTACATTGGATACACATTTATGACACATTTAATAGTTTGAATAAAATAACAAAAGTAACATTTAGTTTTATTTCTTTTATTTTTTTACCATAAAACACTGAATTTGAGAACCTTTTGTCTTTGTTTGATGTCTTCTATGAACATATTTATACTCCATTGGAAGTAGCATCAGCATCTACTTGGTCATCATCTTCAGTTTCTTATTCTTGTACCTGGTCTTCTTCTTCTTCGTCTTCTTTATCTTTGTGTTGGACTTGTTCTGTTTCTTTGACACTACAAATACAACACACAACACACAACACACTATCTAATTTATCTATCTGTTTGTGACTCTTCTTCTTTCTGTTTCTTCTGCTGCTATTCTCTTAGCTCTGTGTATAAACTGAGAAAGCGTGCACTCGTGCTTAACGTGCGCACCCCCGGCGTAGGAAATGGAGGCTCATCACTCTTCCTTCGTGTCCAAAGCGAGAACGGCGTTTCATTCTGCAGCTGCAAAAGCGGAGAAGGTTCTCATGGACTTAAAATCCGACATAGGTTCTTTACTTTTTCGGATACCCTTTTGCGTTTTGAGTTGTTTTCACATTCATTCTCGTTCGTACATGCGTCATTGCGTGGAAATGGAGTTCCTTTTTTTTTTTGGTGTTTTTTTTGGAAATTTAATTTATTTATTTTTTAATTTTTGTTGGGGAATGAGCATTGACCCCAGTTTTTTTTATCGGTGCAGATTCTGATAAGCAATCTAACGACGATTTGGGGAGGCAGCAGGGAGATGAATCTGCTCGGAATGAGAGAGAATCAAAGGTAACTGCTTTGAATTTTTGAGCTTTGAAGAAGCAATTACTTGATGCCTATGGATTTTGGGTCATTTTTGTTTTGAAAAAAAAAATGTTGAATTTAATTTAAGTATTTGAATTTTTGCATTTGTGGGATGTTACTGACATATTCACTTCTGGGTACTTGATTTTTTTTGAACTTTTTATAATCAAATGGAAGTATATTTGTTTGTGGGATACGATATTATGCCTATCTTTTCTTTCTTGCCTACTTTACCGACTGTTTTCCAATGCCAACCTCTTACCCTTACTCTTTTCCAACACCAACCTCTCATCCTTTCTCTCTCCTCCGAGTGTTGGTTGATATTGTAATCTAACGCTATTAGGGAGAAGTACATAAAGTAGATATAATATCTTATCCCTTGTTAGTCTTGTTATATTTTAATTGAAGCTCAAATATGGAAATGAAAATTTACATTAAGTTGGATGCTCGAATTAGCTTATTTTAAAAAAGTATTTGGTTGAAATGCTTTATTTATTTTTTTGCCCTGCAAAATAAGCACATCCCAAATATGCACATGCACTAGTTTAGTGAGCTTTGATGTATAAGTTCAATACTTGATGGAACTAATGAACACTATCTCCTATTTAATTTATTATCTCACCATGTGTTGCTTTCGTTGCCTTCCTGACAAGTGTCAAGTAATTGAGTGTATAAACAAAGCATGAAGACTTCCCAATTTGGTCCAAGATTAATTGTGAGATTGTTTTTTGTAATCTTCCGATTCACTTGGTTCACAGCTTTACAAAGTGAAAAAAGTTATAGTCCGAAATGTCTCTTAGCCTTAAGATGACAAGTGCAAGATCACTTATTGTTTGTATTATGTTTAGGTACTTATTAGGCAGCATTTGTCCTGTAATGAGTTGTAATTACTTACATAATTGATTTTTGTAATGGAATGATGCAGCTTCTCAATGAACTGAAGCATATAAAGTGGAGACCTCCACATATAGGAATAAAGCAGGATTGGCAAGATAGAATTAAGAACATTCGAAAAGGGAGAAAAGAAGTCGAAGATACTGATAAAGTTAGATTTACAGACATGACTGGTGTTCCACTTTATGATGAAAATTTGTGCATCCTGAATGTGAAAAGTGATCTTGACGCCAAGGTAAGAAGATCTGGAACATTTTAATTCAAGGATTTTATCTTCCAATTATGCAGAGAAGATTGAAGTTTCTAAACTTTAACCAGGCAGTTGTCCTAGGATATTAGGAAAATCTGATAATGTATGCCAACTATGAACATTTTGTTTTCAACTTAGTGTCTGTCAGATCACTGTCATGACTCATAAGATAGGAATACTATTCAATGCATAGTATGCTTGTGATGAGTTAGTAATGCATGCTTTTTGTTAATCTTGTGGTTAACTGCCTGAGAACTCTTTCCAGTAAATTGAACATACTATTGATGTTTTTTACAATGATTTTCTGATTCAAGTATATAAATAGATTGCTTTAATGATGCATAATGAAAAACTTTAATTTAGGCTTCAGAAGCAATTCCCTCGGTTGAAGGGTTAACTGCTGCTATCGCATACTCCATTCCTCCATCGTCTGTCCTAAAGCAATTGGCTATAGCTTTTGAGTAAGTTATGCTCTACTTTTTCCTGCCATTTCCATGAAATGCTTAAAGATTCTTTGTTGTTAAATTCTATTTGTATGTATATAGCTAGATTTTCAACCTAACAAATAATGATACAACTAGCCTCTTAAATATTTGGGCCTTTTGACTAGGGCTGGAAGGAAAACAAATTCAATGAAAGATTTTGTAGCATCATCAGGAGGTTCTTCACCTGCCAGAGAGAGGGCAGGCTTAAATCTCTCTGCAGTGAAGGCTTTAGTGTTGCGTGAAAAGGAGGACAAACTAACCTCTGAGTTATGTAACGATGAGAAAGTTGTGCATTTGATTAAATCTCTGTTTGATCCAGGTATATAAATTTTGGTATAATTACATCACTTTACCTTTTTGTGTTTATACATTTTTTTTGGGCGCTTTGTTCTGTGATGGCCCTCCACATCCGTTGTAATATTTACAAGATATTTGCAGAGGAAGAGTTCCTTAGAAGGAAGATCAACTCAAATCCAGAGGAAACAGCCATAAAATCTTTACTAAGTGATATTCATGGTGCTCCTCCTGAAAGCCTAGTTGTTAAGCTGGCGGAAGTAATTGGAAACTTCAAGACCCTTCGAAAAATGGCTCTTTTTTGGTGCAGGGTTGTTGCTGAAGTATGTTTAACTCAATAAAAATTTCTAGTTTTTATTTAATCATTTTATTAAGAACCTAGAATTTCAGATTTGATTTATGCTGTTGATCATTTTCTAATTTATACTTTATAAAATATATAGATCTTTTGCTTATTTTCTAATTTATACTTTATAAAATATATAGGCTATTATCTTTTGCTTAAGCAACTGCTTGTTTGATGCCTTATGAAGTTATTGATGGAATGTATTATCTTAATCAGTTTAATATTTGCATCCAACATCATATTTGGTCACAATAAATAAATATACAAGATGACATGATGTCGTATTGAGAAAGAGAAATATAGTTTTTCTCTTTGTTTTGATCCTTTTTAGGTGTTATGTTTAGAAGTTTGGGCTTTTTCCCTTTTTCTTTTTTTGGGGTAGGGATATTTTCCTTGTTGTTATATGGTTGTGACTTTGGTCTAATAACATTTTCTTCGTACTATTCCCGCCATTTCCCTTTTGCAAAAATAAATAGAAAAAGATCCAAAAAAAGAAAAGAAAAGCAGCTAAATATTCATATGCTGTATTATTGAAAACTTGAGATTCCTTTAAAACCTCTTTATTATCAAGTTTTTTACTTAAAATTTTAATTTATCATCTACTTGTCCATGAAAAGAAAAGAAAGAAATCCTATATGAACTTCTGCTTTATAATTTATTTTCTTTCTTAATTACAAGCTGAAAAAGAGTGTTTTGTATTTTTTTCCTTATACAGCTGAGAAAACTTTGGTCTGAAGAAAAACATTTACCTGGAGTCCCCCCAGATGACATTCCAGATCTGAAGTCATGTCTTCTGTATCAGAAATTTCAAGTAATTAATTGTTGCATCTCTAGAAAAAGGCGCCATGTTATTGCCACCGAATCTCTAGAATCTATGATGATGGAAGCCGATCCAAATACTTTAGAATCAGCAAACAATACTGACAGAAATACTGCAAGCCCTTTATTGTATGCTAGATTAAGTTCTGGAGAGCTTGTTCTTCGACTTGGTGCTCATTGCCCGTGTGGAGATCTTACATTATTGGAAACTGGCGAGCCTGTGTACTCTCCTGTCACCCAGGTTTGATAGATACTTGTACTATATAATTACCATTTAAACTTACTCCAATACTTGATATTTGTGGCCATTTCATGTAGGAGGGACCCTTGCTTACGGAAGATCTGATCAAAGAGACGGAGGAGTTTGTGCTGCGGACAGGGAGGTTTGTAACTAACTGAGATACATCTGACCCAGTCAGTTATCTTAAAATCTAAATCCATTTTCCCATTTTGCTTATGTGTGGGTGTATGTGTATTTTGAGTAAATCCCAGTTGTCTCTTTTTTATCTCAAACTCAAAGGTGTGAACTTTTAATTAAATTATCAGTATCATGTTGCTTGTGGGGCTCTTTCGCTGCTTGTTAAATGCATTAATGTATGCCTTTCGTAATTTTCTGGCAAGATCTAAACCTTTGACCTATTGACCCATATCTTAACATGTTCTCCAGTTATTATCTATTGGCTAAAATTTCTATTTGTGTTGGAGACAGTGGTTGATTGGGATTGACATTCTCTGGGTAACTATTAAAAAAATAGTTCATGAAGATTCTGTAGCTTTGTTTTCTAAACTGTTTTTTATCATTTTATTTTTTTATCGAGCCATAAGGCTATTCTTAGACTAATATTCCAGTGTTGTTGTCATGCTTCCCTTTAATGTGAATTCCAAGATAAGACGTAGCTCAAAATTAATTTTGAGTTTATACTTCCCTATTAAGAGCATGATATGCTCTTATATCGGCAAGTGATGATCTTATGTTGATATGAATAATTATCCGTTATTGTGTTAGTTTGGAGCGACTAGTTTGTTTTCGAAGTGGATTAAATGTACGGAAAACAAATTTCTTTCTACCTTTTATGAGGGAGAATTTTTTAGTTGTTCTGTGTTTATCTATTAGGGTTTTCACTTTCTATATAGATCTTATTTATGTAACTTCAGAAAGATTGAAAAGCTTTCATTTTGATGTATAGTTTGTTTTTTCTTCCTTTTGCCTTTAATGTAATTGAATAGTTCTTGATTGTCCCGGGTGGTAATAAAGAGCTTTCTCTTTTTAACAAAATTTCTTCTATTAAGAATATTGGATTCAATGACATTAGACACGTGAGATGATCATAGTGTGCAGTGAAAGTATGTTAGTTAAATGTTGGCCTGATTTTGCATGCAGTAAAAATGAAGATTCCTTAGGTTTGAATGTTGTAGATGTCTACTTTGATTTTTTTTTTCTTTTTTCTTTTTATAATTCTAAATTTTAAGGTGATGTACTAGTTAATCAACAGATTATGTTCACTAAATTTTATTTTGTAATATATTGATGATTATGTATCTGTATCTACCTTGGCTAGTATGCAATGTCAGCTTCATTTCACTGCATATTTACATCTATTATCTAGTAGGTTATAGTTACTATCAGGTAGGCATTTCTTGATAATTTTATTTACCTTCTATGGTCAGTGTTGGTGCTGGGTGCTCTCAACTCCTCTCTGATATGCAAGCTTTCAAGGTCAGAATCTCCCTTGAATACAATTTTTCTTATTGATATTCTTAATGCTTTTGGAATGTGCCTACTGTAATGATTTTCTATCTGAGTTAGTTCTGTTTATGATCATGTTTTAGGCTGCAAATCCTGGTTGTATTTTGGAAGATTTTGTGAGATGGCACTCTCCTCCCGATTGGATTGAAAGTGAGGCAAGTACTGAGGACAGTGATTTTTTGGATGGTGGTGAGTCATTGTCTGTCAGAGGTCAGCTAAGTCGGCGAATGCGAAAAGAAGGTATACTAACAACCTTGGCCATGATTATTGTTACTTAATCCAACATAATTTTGTAGTCAGTATGTATGTTAATGGGCCATCTACATCTCTTAAAATTTGGATTTATTTTGGCTTGAAACAAAAATTATTTTATTCACTGAATCTCATAACCAGTTGCGGAAGAACTTTTGCTATATGCTTATCAATGATACGAATCATTTATATGTTTATCAACTTTGATTGCCAGATAGGTTATAGTTTGCTGAGGTGTGTGGAAGACATGCATGGTATCCACATTACATATGTTAGAAACTGTTTAATACAGGCTAGTGAAGGGAACTTTTGTGGTTTAAAATGCCCAACTTGGCAAGTCTACTCTAGCGAAAGAGAATATAGAAAAAGAAAAATGTAATCACTCTCTTATGGAAGGATTTATTGTGAAGCATATTTATTATATATTCTCACAAGATACGGTTGTGCATTTGCATATTCAACTGAAATATGCTCAGGCCACTGCCTAACTCTTATATAAATACTCCTTACGTCAATGGAAAAAAATGGTTCTTATTTTCCATGTTTTCTGATTCTCAAACTACTCTAGGCCTATGAATTCCTGTTCATCTTCTTTGGTTCGCTATTTTCTCTTCTTGAACTTCTTTTCACCTTCATAACATGATGTCTAAGGTTCACAAGCTGTTATAGCATCTTTTATAATTTTAGAAAATTGTTTGATGTGTCGCATTTTGTACAATTATTATTAGATTTACATGGATTGTGACATTTTCTCTGTTTAAGTTTGTTTTATATTTATGCATTATTTCTTTAACCCTTTGTTTCTTTTCCTGGATAATTCGAAATGATTTCCCAAAGTTTCTTTGTTTGGATTTAGTCAGTGATTTAAGTCAAATGGTCACCTGTGCTATCCATGAGTGTACCAGGGATGGTTAATCCTTAATGCCTTCCTACTGAAGTTTGTTATGTAAATTGTAACTAAGTTTTGCGTTCAGCGTGATTGACGGTAGAATTAGAATATTAATAATCTCATTGTCAATCATTTGATGTTTGAGTTGAAAGTGTTGACATCTTATGTCTCAATCTTTATGGAATTTATACAAAGATATCTAATGCCTAAATTGAATATCATATATCTGGTAAAACATATCCAGATAAGTGAATCCTGATTGTTGCCACAGTTTCATCATGACACATATTTTGTAAGAAACATGTACACTGTTAGGGCTGCTTTATGTTCTTTCGATATCATATCAGAAAACTTCTCTGAATTCCATTACATGTTGATGGTAGGTAATTTGTGGCGTGAATTCTGGGAAACATCTAAACCGGTACCAGCTGTTAAACAGGCACCTCTCTTTGATGAGGATTTGGCAGTGTAAGTCTAAATAACCATTTTTGGTATAATCTTTGATTTTCCCCTTAAAGCCATATCTCACTTGAATGGCATTTTACATTCATATGTAGGGAGGGCATCCTTGATGCATTTGAGGACATCCATCCTTCTGAGCTTTTTGGACAGCTCTTTGTTTCTATAGTAAGTTCTCTCTCTTTTTTCTTTTCATCTCACTATAGTTGCTTTTGTTATGTTCAAATGATAAATGATTGTAATCTGTCATCATCTCCCTAATTGATCTTTCAAAGCACTGATATCGTGGCCAGCTTCTTATGCTATTTATGCCTTTCTAATCATAATCTTTTGTCTTACACAGCTTGGTTTAGGATTTGCAATTGCTGAACCTATGCTGTCTGGTAACATTGACTTCTCAAAGTTGTTCAATGACTGCAAGGAGTACGTAGTTGCCACTTGTCAAAGCAACAAATTCAGTGAGAAAATTGATGAACTTGTTCAGGTGGGTACTATTAGACTAAAGTGACTAATTTGTAAAGTAACTCCCAAAAATCCTTTTGATGGCATCTAATTTGTACCTTAATTAAATGGTCAACTATAACCAGTGGAAAATCCTTTTGATGGCCATTTAACTATAGAGAAACTCTTTGGACTAATCAAATTTTGTGAAACTTTGTACTTCATACCCTCTCATGTTTGGGTTCATTGTGCTAGTTAATTTGTGTGCAAAAAAAGTAGTTGCAAGTAAATTTAGAGTGATAATGATACCGGTCTTGATAATTTTCGTTTGTAACTATATATCAATGGTAATGTCCTTTTGTAGGTTTATGAAACAGTGGAGACAATGTTGCTGAATCCTGAGGCGCTGAAGATGATGAAGCATACAGGAGAATCAACTATGAATAATGGTGACCTAAAACGCCGGTTTAAGAAGCTCAGCCATGTCTTTGGTGGCAAAGATAGACTCATGACAAGGCTTGAAGAAAAGCCAATTGGACAATCTTTTTCAAGTTTCTTTGACAGCAAGTCATCTTTATTTTCAAAGAAGCCTCCTAAGCGTGGAAACCTATCCACTGCTGAGAAACCATCCTCTTTGGAAAGTGATTGGACACTTGTTTAGGCAAAGTTCAGCTTTAGGATAAGTAACATAGCATTTCTTTTTGTGTTCTTCCCCCCCTCTCTCATCCCAATCACATAACTGTAAATCATTTTCTTGATTCTGTTTCCAAATGTTAATTAGGGAATATCAAATTTTAATTTAGGGTTCATGTTTCTCGTCTCATGCAACACAAAAAAGTGAATGAGATTTATTAAAAAAAGAGAAAGAAAGAAAAAAGTGAATTCTACCAATTTTGTGTGTGTATGAGACCAATTGTCTCATGAAAGATGAGAAATATATTTCTCTCTTTAATGTATTATGAAATACCCTAATTATTCCTATAATCCATTTTTTTGTTTAGCTTTTGCTAGTTGGGGAGGGTTTTTATAAGGGTTTTTATAAGGATTTTTAGTCAAGATAATATAAGTGTATATGATTCTAGGAATGGATTGACCATTGCTTCAAATTCAGAGGCAATATCATAATAGAATGAGTCACTACTTTGAATTGGTTAAATTAAATTTATATAATAATATATAATAAATATAAAATTTAAAACAGTATAACTAACAAATAGAATTAATTTAAGAGTAAATACTTTTTTTTGGTTCCTGGCAATATTCACGAAGTTTTTTTTGGCCCCTAGCAATAAAAAGGGACATTGTGGTCCTTAAATTTTACAAATTAGGTTCACGTTAGTCCTTCCGTCAGTGGGACTCTAACGCCGTTACTAACGTATTTGACATGTACCGTTAAACAGCTGAGTCACCATGGAGGAATCCACCTGGATAAAAAAAAGACGTCGTTTGCTACCTTACTTTCTTTTTCTTTTTCTTCTTCTCTCCAATATAGGTCCCCACCAACACCACCCAAGTTCATTAGAGTTCACTCATTACGGCCTCCATGCAAAACTCCACCCTTTGCCTCTCCATCATTATGTTAAGTTTGATGACCGCAACATCTCACCCTCACCTCTTCTTCTTTATTTTTTTATCCAACCCTTCACCTCTAGCAAGTAATATGCGAGTTTTATATTCATTTCGAACAGAGCCCCCACCAAGTGTCTGAATCAAATTTCCATCCTTCTCTGTAACTATCTGCTGCCTTCCAATAGCAACAGACCTACTTTCCTCCTGGGAGCAACAAAGTCATTAAGAGAGAATGAAAGTGGACATGAACAACTTACTATCAGAAATTAATAAATCTAAAACTTTATGTTTTGAGGTTGTAGAGGAAAACAGAGCATGAAAACTATATGTACAATTTTAAAATCTGACATGAGTATTATTAGTGCTTTTACTTGGACGTTGAGATGATAGATGACTCAAATAATTTCATCCTAAGTTTTGTGAATCTGGCTATCCATCTTTGTTAAGTTTACTCCACCTCCCCTGTCATTTGATAAATCAGTCCTTTGTCGCTTCTTTGAGTGTAATGTCTCAGTGTACCAATTCAATTTAGAAATATTTTCATGAAGCATTTTTGCATAAAAAATTTAAAAGGACAAAAAAATAGAGTGATAACTGATAAGGCATTATAATTTTCAAATGCAGAAAAGGACAAAAAGAGAAGGGAAAAAAAAAGATCACACATATCATGAGCTACAACAACTAAGATTCAAGAAAGTTTCTCAGCATAAAAAATCTTTGACAAGAAGATCAGAAAATTGAACAAAATATAGCACGAGAAACAAAAAAGGGTGGATGAGAAAATGAAGCACTTACAAGTATGCAAGCATTCTGATATTGCGGGTGCGTATGTGTTACACTATTGTTACTTCTGTGGTTTTATTCTTTATCTGTGAAATACAAGATGCTATATATTAAATTACTTCATTGCAGTTTTGTCAGGTTTTAAAATTAACATGCTAAAAACCAAACATGAAGGAAGAAAAACTTGACAGTAAATGGTATTAAAACTCTACCCCAAAGGACAAAGACAAATATTTTGTAACTAATAAGTCTCATAATAATTTTATTATAATCCATGGTGATGGCAGTTCAAAAAGGTGGTCCAAGCCTGCATAACTGAGGCAAGATGGCTCAACAGCAACTATGTGCCGATATTAATCAAAAAAAAAAAAAACTATGTGCCGACAACAGAGGAATACACGCGCATATCAACGATATCAAAGTATCAAACTGTTACTTATTGCTAGCAACAACTTCTTTCATTGGCATGGGAGACATAGCCACAGAGGACATCTTCAAATGGGTAACAAATCAGCCCAAAATTGTTTATGCTTCTTCTCTTATTTGCAGGCTAATGGATGACATTGTCTCCAACGAGGTATATATAATATATATTTATCTATCATGTCATTGATTTTAGGAATTCTTCTCTTCTATGTCTATTTTGTTTATATGACATAAATATTTGCTCAATTATTTCTTGATGAACAGTTTGAACAGAAAAGGGGACATGTTTCATTATTCTCGCAATGCTATATGAGGGAAAATGGTGAGTCTAAGGAAGTGGCCATTGAAGATTGCCGAAAGAGAGTCACGAATGCTTGGAAGGATATAAATGAGGAATGCCTAAGGCCAACCAAAGTTCCAATGCCTTTTCTGACGCGCGTTCTCAACCTATCACGTTTTATGGATGTGACTTACAAAGATGAAGATAACTTCACGCATGCTGGAGAAGTAATGAAGACATACATTAAAGCTTTGCTTGTAGATCCAGTGCCAATATGAGCATCAACTTCAGTCCTTTTATATATAATACTATATATATTGAGCACCAATATATTGCACTTAGAATGAAATTATTTGAGTCATCTATCATCTCAACGTCCAAGTAAAAGCACTAATAATACTCATGTCAAATTTTAAAATTGTACAAATAATTTTCATGCTCTATTTTCCTCTTCAACCTCAAAACATAAATTTTAGATTTGTAAATTTCTGATAGTAAGTTGTTTATGTCCACTTTCATTCTCTCTTCATGACTTTGTTCTCTCTGCACTGCTCCCAAGAGGAAAGTAGGTATGCTGCTATTGGAAGGCAGCAGATAGTTACAGAGAAGGATGAAAATCTGATTCAGACACTTGGTGGGGGCTCTGTTTGAAATGAAGAGAAAACTCGCATATTAATTGCTGGAGGTTAAGGGTTGGATCAAAAAATAAAGAAGAAGAGGTGAGGGTGAGATGTTGCAGTCCTCCAACTTAACATAATGATGGAGATGCAGAGGGTGGAGTTTTGCATGGAGGGCGTAATGAGTGAACTGTAATGAACTTGGGTGGTGTTGGTGGGGACCTATATTGGAGAGAAGAAGAAAAAAGAAAAAGTAAGGTAGCAAACAATGTCATTTTTTTATCCAGGTGGATTTCTCCATGGTGACTTAGCTGTTTAACGGTACACGTCAGAGACGTTAGTAACGGCATTAGAGCCCCACTGATGGAAGGACTAACGTGGGCCTAATTTGTAAAATTTAGGGACCACGATGTCCCTTTTTTATTGCTAGGGACCAAAAAGGGCTTCGTGGATATTGCCAGGGACCAAAAATGGTATTTACTCTTAATTTAATGAATGTATAAAAAAACTAATTTAGTGATAATGTTTGATTCCCAACACTTGCTATTCGTAAACATTTTACATAAAATAATTTAAAATCGTTGTCAATTTGGTATCAAGTGTACCGATCAAACTCACATATGAATATAGTTGGGCGAACCGGTTTGAAGGTAACTTTATTGCTGATAAATATTATTATTATTTTTTTTTGGTACATTCCGATAAATATTATTTTATATACATCAAATTTATATCAAACATCACATCTCTACAATTTGTGTTATGCATACTGTGAAATTTCCATCTCGAGCCGGTTCAATTATCATACATATGATACAAACAGGAACAACGGAAGACTTAACTTACTAAAATACGAGCTAACTTTTTCTTTTTCTCTTTTAATTTTCATAAGGCGTGAACAAAAATCGGACAGAGTAACCTCTGTAAATCGGACAACCGAGGATTTTCCAATCCCACTCATAAGATTTCCTGATAGACAGTTTATACAATATATATATATCCAGAAGTACCAGTCATGCGAATATACTCAGATACCCATCCATGGGCGCATACATAACATGGCTCCGTGCCACTGATCTAACAGCATGCAATCTAAGACATAAACATAACAGAATACTACATAATCATATCAACATGCATGAATACAAAAATGTACATGCATCAAACTGAAGAACATGTATAGAACATATACAAGCCATATACAGAGTGAAAGATCAGACATAATGATCCTCAAAATAACTGAAATATAAACTACATCAGCACACTCCAAAAAGGTAGTAGCCTACGGCCACTCAAAATCCGGCCAGTCGACGTCTCAGCCACGTGCCGCGTCTCTGCCTAATGAGGGCTCACCGGGAGTCTGGGAACCTGAAAATATGTCCCCAAAGAGGGGTGAGATTGCAAATCTCAATAAGCTCCAGGTTTATAGAGAATTCTCCATACCCCTGGCTCACTCTTGCATGAAAGTCTGATATAGAGTATACAAAGCACATATAACAGATATCGGAACAGAACAAAACATGTATTCATATCATATCAGAGGCGTGCACTGTCATTCCCAAAGGAGGACCCCAAGCGGAAATCAACGCACGTGTTCCCAAGGGAGGACCCCAAGCAGAACCATAACATATCAGAGGTGTACATCGTCAATCTTAGGGAAACCCCAAGAAGACATTAGTGTACCATACATCAATAAAGAAATAGTATCAGAACAAGTCATATCATGTTATCACATAACTCTATATGAATGCATCTATACAAAGTATCAAAACAACAGTCATACAATCCAACCATAGTTCACTGACCATGGTGGAGCACTCAAGCAGGAAAAGACTCTTTAAACATAGAGCTTACCTCTTGAAGCTTTATCAATCTGCTTACTTGTAGCTCAAGTTACTTATATATCTTCAAGAGATTCCGATTCCTTTTTTGTCCCTAGGTACACCTAGAGAAAGAATCCAAAATACACATCAATAAAATGCTATCATGCCTAGATTTCACATGAGGCACACATTTCATCGCTTATATTCATTTATTTATATTTTTGCCAATCATATGCCAATACACAAGTCATAACCCACAATTCTATACATCCTCTTATTAGGCATTTATTACAATTTTTATTATTCCCAAACCCCAAAAGACCTTAAGTGGCCGAAACCAAAGCTATGAATGACTAGGAATTTCCGTCAATTTATTTGTCAAACCAATCTTTCCTAGAACCCTCACTTGGCTCCTAACTTAACTCAATATCTACTTGAAAATTTTAACTTAATTCATGCCACTTTTCCTCCCCAAGGCCGTGGACACACCTAGAGGGAAAACAAGATATCTTTCAATGATTTTCAAGTCATTTCATTTTCTTTAACTCATTCATTTACATGCATTGGAATTACACCACATTATTCAAGCAAAATGTAAAATAATTCATCATTGGTCACCTTATAGGTCAAAACTTAGAGGCATAACACCCTAGTATTTTTTTATCACTTTGGTATTCTTAATAACTCATGACATTTCCACTTATTCGAACACATCAACCCTTCCAAATTCATAATTAAATTTTTGCACATAATTCCTTCATTACCCTATAAAGGCCGAGACCTAGGGAGATGCAACACAAGGAATTTCTTTTTCATTTACACATGTATACATGCTTAGTTCATATGCTTAAATACCCAACATAAAAAATCTATCATCATTTTTACCTTTAACTAATTTATTTGTAACTCAAAACATGCTCACAATCTTCTATGACTCAAAGCATCAAAATAACATCATGGAAATAAAAGTTTCTTACCACAATCAACTTCCCAAAGCCTAGAAAGCATCCACCAAGCAATTCTCCACCAAAAACTCACTTTTTTCCCTCCAATGAATAGTAACTCAAAAATAGGGGAAGGAATAACTCCTCACACACTCAACTATAGCTCAAATTGATCAGTGAAATGGATTCATTGAGTGGTTTCTAATCGATTTATGTGGTGGGTCTTTGAATTTGGAGAATGGATGATGAAGAAATCAAAGGAAAGAAAACCAACCCTAACCCCCTTCTCCTCCAAGTGCAGCTCGGGTTTGAGAGTGATGAGAGGAGAGAGAAACTGATTTGGATAATGAGACTTAAGTGACTTGGTCTTTTAAGCACATGTGACTTTTTAATGGGATATTTTTCTATCGCGTATTGTAGTAGTTTAATAGACCCGGAACTAACTTAACGCTACGAACATATTTTTATTTTTCTAAAATCATTTACATTAATTTTTATTTCCTAAGGAACAATATTCAAAATTCACAGTATGGTTTCTGAATTGTTTTTGACGAAATGCACTGTGAACCACTAACTGTACTTCGTTTAATTCTGAACTTAGAACTTATAAACTTATCATCTTCTTGGGCCTATATTGATTTGCTTGGCATATATTGGACTTTCTTATTCTTATTTCATCAATTATTTATTTCTGAAATCTACCGATTGCTTAAACAGCAGTACAAAATACCCGGTAGAAACACTATTCACGAGATTTTCACGGAAAGTGTCAGACTACACAATTTTTCATTCTGAACTCATATTTGACGTCAGAATTGTCAAATTATGTCTCTAAAATCTTTTCACTCATTTAAGCTCTACCGCTTAATTCACAAAGCTGCAAATTCTTCGGCAGAACGCACTGTTCATAACATAGTCATGATTACAGTCAAAATACTCGAAATCACTCACTGAATCTAATTATGGCATTTAATCCCTTAAATTAAATATCTAATTAAGATTTACCATTTGTGGTCATTATACATACATATGATAAATCTATTCGCAAATATCAAATCACTTAAACTAAATCCAATCTCCTCATCTTTTCATATTTTCTTCATGTAAGCATCTAGACTCAAAGATTTTATATCTCCTCAGAGAAGCAAAAGTTAATCTAACCTTATATGTAAAGATAAATTTGAATTTATGGCTGAGAGCTATTTGGTGGCAGCGTTCACTCCCCAGTTTAGTTATTTGTTATTAGTTTATATGTGTCATTAGTGCGGAGCTAGGAATTTTTTTCTTTTGGGGTCAAAAAATCAAATATACAAAAAGAAAGTATATGAAAGTAAATTGGATTAGGACTTTATTGCATAAGTAAATTTGATGATCCTGCCATTAGGCCAGTATTAAAAAAATGGTATGTCGAAATAAATATATAGAAGATATGTCGAAGTAAATCAGGATAAGGGAGCGGCCGCCCACCCTACCGCTCCCTCTGCCCTAGTGTGTCACAGAGATTTGGTCAATTATATGTAGCATTTTCCCATTTTAAAATTTAAAAATTTCTTTAACATTTTAATATATAAAATTAAAATTGTTTTACTTAAATACATATTAAACTTTTTTTTTTTGTATAAGAACAATAGCATATGATCATACAAGATGTGTGAGTTGTATACATGCAATTAACATTTCTAAATTTCAAGGAATAAATTATCAATAACACCACAATATTAATTACATCATGCATTTGTCATGAACCAATATCTCTCAAAAAAAAAAAAAAATTTGCTCATGCAAATCAAGACTTCAAAATTACACATAGACAAATTATTATTGTTATTATTTTTGGTAAAGGACAAATTATTATTATTTTTGTTGTATTTTACACATTTTATTTACTGGTCCACTCATTTTTTTTTTCTTTCCTCTTCCCTCCCTCTTTGACTTTAACTCCAATTTATGCTTTTCATCCCTAGCAATACACTTAGATATAAAGTCCTCAAAATCCATTCCTCCCTTTTTTCTATTATTTAATTTAATTTTTATTTTTTTAAGCTCCCTAAACTTCAATCATCTTTTTTTTTTTTACTAGAAAAAGTCAAGTTGAACCCCCCCCCCCCCCCCCCCCCCCCAACACCACCCACCACACACACAAATTGTTATCTTCAAAAAAAAATTTATTCTCAAAATGCATTACTTAAGGTTTCTTTAAAATTAAAAGCACCCTTTTTCGCGGGAAAAAAATAAAAAAAACATTTCTCGATGAGGCCGTATAACGCTGTATATAATAATTCGTCAACGTTTTATAGTTGAAACCAAATAAATCAAGTTGCACAACAGTTATGTGAATCACAAAAATTAAAGTCAGACTCCCCTAAACACCAATTCACATGATGTCACTAGAAACCCATGAATATACATATACATATAAATAAATGAGGGATGATATTCTTACTACCAAAATTTTCTACTACTAACTTACTACCTATCTAATCACCATTGAATCAAAGAGAGAGAATGCTAAAAAGTTTTTGAAAAAAAGAGAAAATATTGATCCAATGGTGATTAAATAGTTGGTAGTAGAAGATTTTGATAGTAAGAATATCCGTACACTAAATAAATATATATAAACTAATCAGAAACTCATGATTATATAAGAGAATGAGAGGGTGAAAGAGAGTTATATATTGAATATAAATAATTGAAACTCTAAAGCTATAGCCTATAGGGGCAGGCCCATGCAGAAACAGATCAAAAGAAGACTCTTACAAACGTGAATATCCTTCACTGTCAAGCCAGATAAGTTAAGTGTGGGGTCCCTTAGCGCATAAACGGTTGGGGGTTTTTCTCTTTTTCAAATAGTGGCAGTTGGAAACATTTATGTAAACACCGCATTGCATGGTTAAGAAGATGACCTAAATTTAAAGCATATTCATCCATATAATAATGTAACCCTCTTATAATAGTTCTTAGTTAACCCTTTGGCATTGCTATATAAACCCTAGTCCTTTCTCTCATTCCTCACCAAATAACCATCTTGGCAAGTTTTTGTTTTATAGCACAAGATCATGGGTTCTAGGGTTCTTCTTCTTGTGCTGCTTGGTGCATTTTTTTGCACCCTTGATGCAAGGAGGCTTGAGAAGGGTTTGTTTAGGGATGAGAAGAACTTCTTTCACCATCCAGGGTATGGCGGTGGTTTAGGGGGAGGAGGTGGTGGTGGTTTTGGTGGTGGTGGAGGAGGTGGTTTAGGTGGTGGTGCTGGAAGTGGGTTTGGTGGGGGTGCTGGTGGTGGAGCTGGGGGTGGGCTTGGTGGTGGTGCTGGTGGTGGTGGAGGGTTTGGTGGCGGTGGCGGTGGTGGAGTTGGTAGTGGATTTGGAGGAGGAGCTGGAGCTGGATTTGGAGGTGGTGCTGGTGCTGGTAGTGGACTTGGTGGGGGAGCTGGAGGAGGTGGTGGAGGAGGATTTGGAGGTGGTGGTGGACTTGGTGGTGGAGCCGGAGCCGGTGCCGGCGGGGGATTTGGTGGTGGAGCTGGAGCTGGAGGTGGATTTCCTTGAACATTGCATTTTCCATATAAAGAAGAAAACTAAAGCCAGCTATTCTTATATGCTTCATGTTAATAACATGCAACTTTAATGTGCTCACTATGTTGTTCACTTGCTTGCTTCTTCAAGCATTCTTCTGCTTAATGTTCTTATGATGATCAGTCCAAATTACTTGTTAAATGGAAATAATTCTTAATTAAATTGAATATGATCTTTATTATTAACCCTTGTTTAATGTTATTTTGTTTCTCTAAACTCTTCTCTCTCTTTTTTGGATATTACTCTAAACTCTTCTCTAGCTACATGCATCCATTACTTCTAATTAAATTAAGGAAGAACACACAACATTTAAATTATGTCAATGAAAAAGAGAAAAAATAAAATCCATGAATTCTATAACAATGATTACATTTTGGAAATATTTAATTTATGAAGCAATGACTCAAATGAAAAGGGTCATTAATTATTCAAATATTAGGGGGGGAACGACCTCATAATTTAATAAAATTCATTTCACTATCGTCCGTCTTTATCAATTTTTTTTTAAGACTATTCCCCATCGAGCACTGTAGGATCCTTTCAGGGGCGGCTCTCCCAAATCTTTTTTTTTTCCATTCTCAGGGCTCGAACTCGAGACCTCTGGTTAAGGGGCCCAAGTTCCTTACTACCTGTGTCAAAGTAGGATATTGACAACTCTTATAATGTGAAACTCATAAATGGTTCTTAGCTCAAAGTTACACTCAGTCTTCAGAGAAAAGCATATAGAAAGAGAAGATGTAAAGGGAATACTTTTCATGTGGGTTTGTAATTGTAGTACGAACTAATCTTGTGAAGCCAATAAAGTTCAATGGACCATTATCTTTGACTTTTGTTCTTCTATCCCTAAGTTTCATTACTGGTTTTAATTCTATATATTGTGGCGGAGCCAGACACTTTAATAGATGAAAATAATTGAAGATCCTACATGTTCATATTAATTAGCTTACATCTCATTTATGTACGTAGCTTATGTATTGAAAGATTAACCCTTTAATATTTGGATTATAATAAAACTGGACATAATACAAATGTTCAGAATTTGTATAAAGTCATAATTGAATTCGAATGTCAATGTGACCATTTTATAGAAAAGGATTAGGATTATTCTTTAAAACTCATTGATGAAGTTTTCAACAATTTTATTAAACGTTCTGTAATTAATTCTCATAATACTTTTTTCGGGTACATATTTTCTTAATACTTAATAACAAAAAAGATGTATTAAATATATTGGATATATAAAAATATTTAATATCTTCTTCATTTAACATTCAAAAAATAATTAAGAGAATTTATTAGAAAATTTAAAATCACTCTTTCTCAACACATATACGACCCATTTAATTAATGGAAAAATATTTCTCATGTAACAATAGAAAAATTAGAAATTTTACCTTTTTATTATGTCATGAATTTTACTAAGATACCCTATATTTATATTCCCAAAACCCCAAATTGGAGTTATAGGAGATAATTGTATCTTTACTCCAAGGAGAGATGTTAATCCCTTAAATATCATATATACATCAATTAGTTATTAATATAAGAAAATCATCTGGTTATAAGTTGGGAATCCATTCATATTACCATAACTAATTTATACACCTTATTAATCAATAATTAATATATATATATATATATATATATATATATATATATATGTGTGTGTGTGGCCGTGTGGGGGGGGGGGGGGGGGGGTAACAGTTTTGTTTTTGGATTTCTCCATTCTTTATTGATAACTTGATTACTGAGGTCAGCCTAGCAAGATCACAAAGATAATAAAGCTTTCTTTATTATATTCTTAATGAAAAAAAAAAAAAACATGACAGGGAAATATGAAAAAATCATAATCATACTACGATAAATCAACTGTTATGATTTTGTAATTTATTTCAATATTTTTTCTCTATCTTTCTTTATCAATCCACCTTTCTATGATTATGATTTCTCACGTGATCATATAATTTTTTTCAATATGAGAGGATCCAGATCCATATTAATACAGTTGTGTGCAAACAACTCAAACTCAAACACCACTTATATTAAGTTAGAACAATCCTCTGCAAATTAATTCACCTACTTGGTTCTTAACACTTGACATGCTTATGAGAGATGCATGCTTTAAAATGTAGGAGAAATGTTTATGGTAAATATTAAGGGTTTTATAATTATCATGTTGAATGAGAATTCAAATCTCATGTTGTAGAGATAAAAAACATGTGGGACCCATGTGTTAGAAAAAATTATATGTGGGACCCATATCAGCACGAAAATCTAAGGGTGTGTAAGAAAAATTAAATTCTCATGTTAAATGAGAATTATAAAACCCAAATATTAATGACACTTTTACGAAAAGTGAAGAGTTGATTGGTCCTATAGCTTATACACTAGCATTTAATTTCAAGCTATGGTTGGAAATATTTTATATATGTGACATGATCTTTTGACATTGCTGTCAAACTACAAAGTTTAACATTAAATTTTAACTGTTAATTTTCACCAATCTAACAATTATAATTTCTTAAGAATTAATAATTGTAATAAACGTAATTCAATAAATTACAACCATTAGATTCAAGAAATTTATGGATAAAATTTAGTGTTAAATTTTTTAGTTTGACACCAATGCCAAATTATTATGCTATATATATATATATATTCCATATTTAATGATTTGCGACGTCGATGGTGAAGAAAAACTAATTGCATACATTAAATATAGAGACTAATATTTATGGATCACTTTTTATCACATTTACTTTATGCATTTTCCTTTAATAAATCACTACTAACAATTTGTCAAAATTAATAATTTTTCTTTTGAATTTATTAAATATTTGACTTTAAACAATTGATTACCGAGAATGACCGAGCAGCTAGCAAATCGATCGAAAGAATTGATAAGCAAAACTATATTTGTTCGAATCATAGCTAGAATGATTGAGGAGCGACGAATGTGAAAGTATTGATGTGAAACCATATTTATGGAAATCATTTATTTCAAGACTTCTACATCACCTAACCATCATAAATGCAAAGAATGAACACTATGATTATCAAACTCATGATCTCAGCACCGACGGAAAATATATTTTTTCATGGAATTTTTTATATGATATAATCACGTAAGGAGATAAATATAAAACGCTAAATAAGTGGGAAATAAAAAAGAAAATGGTGATCGGGCTTTTTTAAAATTTATGAGACCATATATAAGATCATTATGTCCATCTCGATGTGAAAAGAGATATTCGGAGACAGGGAGAGTATATCAATGTGGAATTTCACACTGGATGGAGAGATTGTTGGAGTGTTCAAGTGGCCCACTAGACAATGGTAGGAATCACCACTAATAGACTAAACTACTCCAACCATAATAAGTGAGTCTGACACCATATCTCAATCCAAAATCTTAAGACATTAGGTTTATGGATCCTCCCACTTATATTGAATTCACTTAGCTTCTTATCACCTAATATGGGATTTATCACATTTGAATACTCCAACATATACCTGTTTGGATCCTCTCTTTTTTAAGGTAGAAGCTACTTATAAGCATAAGTTAGGCCAAACAGGTTTTGAAAAAAGCTCTTATAATGAAAAGCTTTTTTTTTTATAAAGAAGAAAAGAAGTAAGAGCTAAACGCTCCTAAGAGGAGCTTTTTTTTAGCTCTTATTTGCTTTTCTTGAATAATGTGTTTTCTTAAATAAAGAGCTTTAAAGATAGAGAGAGAGATAATTTTCTTGAAATATGTGCTTTTAAGCTAAAAATTGTATGTAATTACCAAACAACTTTTAACTTTTTTTAAGCTCTTTTTTTAACTTTAGCTTATAAGTAGCTTTTAGCTTAAAAAAGAGAGGATCCAAACAGGCTCATAATATAATTATCTTTCTAATTATGAAACCTATTGGAGGAGAAGCCATATCAGCATGATGAAGAAAAAATAGATGCAGAATTTTGTGAAAAAGAATGCATTGATAAGTTTAAGCCACGTTAGCATGTTGATTAACAAAATGTCGTTTCGTATTAGTTTATTAGTTGTGAAAGTGGTTAGTTGGTTATTTATGATTTAGAGTCTTAACCTTATGTATAAATGCATGAACCTGTTGTATCATCTTCAGATTTTTCATTAATGAAACACATCAACAAATTTTAGATGGTAACAGAACTCTACATCAGAGCTCTGATATCACAAGAGAGGTTGAGTTTTTCTTTATAGTGAGTATTGTTTTTCAAACTCTTTGAATAGCCATGGCAAAACTAAAAGCAGCAACTGTAACAACAATAACTGCGAATTTCCTAGACTTTCATACAAATCCTTCCAATCCATATTTCTTACATCCCAACAAATCACCATTGCAAGCATTAGTTTCTCCATTGTTAAATGCAAATAACCACCATACATGGTCTCGAGCAATGGCAATGGCGATAATCTTGAAGAACAAAATCAGGTTTGTTAATGGCACCATAGTTCCTTAACCTGAAACTAATCTGAATTACTTTGCTTGGCAAAGATGAAATAATATAGTGAGTGCATGGATCCATAGGTCAATTTTCGAGTCTATAGTGTAGTCCATTATATGGATTGAAAATGCAAGAGACATATGGTTGGATCTCCATGAAAAATTCTCAAGATCTAACGTGTTTTGTATGTTAGATCTACAAGAGGAAATCTACCAGTTGTAGCAAGGAGATAAATCATTCACAGACTATTTCACATAATTGAAAACACTATGGGACAAGCTTAAAAAATCTCAAGCCGCTTCCAATATGTAATTACACCATTCAATGTTCTTGAGGAGGATACGTGAAGAGGAAGGAGCAACGTCAAAGTGATCACATTATCGAATTCTTGAAGGGCCTTAATGAGCAGTACTCACAGGTGAGGTTCCAAATCATACTTACGAGTCCACTACCTGATACTACCAAAGCATTCTCAATGGTAGTTCAACAAGAAAGGAAATTCCAAGTAGAAGCGTGTTCCATCACTTCAACTCCTCAGAGGTTTCAGAGGACGAGGAAGAGGATTTGTAGGTGGACGAAACTGTAACGCCCGTCTGCAGCCGGTTAATTAACATTCATATGATAGTAAGCGCAACATGCTCAACTTAATTAATGCAGAAGCTAATTGAATAAATTTTCTCTTTTTCCTTATTTATTGCAACCTTTTTTTTACTTCCATGGCCAAAATAAAACGGATAACATTTTCTCTATATTTTGGACTACTGGGGATAATTTCCACAATGATAATTTTAACGTGATTGACAGTTTAATATAATTCATGAATAAACCACATCACCCAGCCATCCATGGCATAGACTATCTCATAATCATAGTCTCAAAATAATGTCCATGATGTTACTTATATAATTACACCAAATAAACAAAAGAGATGCAATTAAATAAGTAACATAGACTTGAGCATGCATAACTAACAGCATATACAGACTATCGACATGGCATAGACATCTCTATGCTCTCAAAAAATATACATGGCATATATAACTCCAAATAAAGTATGTCAGGTACAAATCTAAATATCCACAGGACCCTGACAATCATGTCAAGTAGTATCCCTTATCTGGCCTTTTACCACGCTATGCCTCACCACCATCAGCTCCTATACCTGAAATGTTGATCCCCATAACGCGGGGTGAGATAATATAATTACCTCAATAAGCTAGGGACCCTTGGGGGGCTCCTCCACCCTTAAGCTCACTTCCGGTATAAACACAATATAAAAATCCATGCATACATCAGAATATGTATGACAATGCAGAGTGCAATAATGTAATCCTACCGGCCAGAGAATATAACAAGTATGCATTTTTTTGTTAACAAAACAAGTATGCATTACGCAAGGAAACACCGTCTTGCAACATACAATATGAGGAAACACCGTCTCATACTATGCATAAGGAAACACCGTCTTATGCCTCACACAAGGAAACATTATCTTGTGTGGCACACAAACATACATACATATACATGCACCAAATAACAAGTCATTTTCAACATACCATATCAAACTACCATCCTCCCTCAGAGTCTGGTGGAACAAACGAGGGATTAACCCCAATGACCGAAAGCTTACATGGCAAGCAGTGTCCTCCAATAATTCTCGTGTCCATAGAGTCACGATCTCTCACAAAGTCACAACCTAGTTTCAAGATGTGAAGATAATCAGTATTCCTCTATACCAGTCTACCACGTTTAATTTTCAAGACTACACATACCAGAAACCTATACTTGATTTTTAGTCTAATTTATCAAAGTGTCCTAAACGGTCATTTCATAATTTTTCCTTTTACGGGAACCAATCCTAAGCATATTTAACAAAGGGACTCACCTACAAATCACCCTCCAACTACTCATACTATCAAAACCCCATTTATACAACCCTAAACTCATGCATTTTGTCCAAAACCACAAGGAGTTGGGGTAATTACCCTGGGAGCCACAAATCACTAAATTGAACACAACCAAGCTTTCAATCCAAGAAATGCACCTCCCATAAGCACAAATCCGAAAATGAATTCACCAAATGGGTTCCATTTTCTCTCACAACAACTCATTAATGGAGGAGGATGATAGGGATATGAAGAAGATGAAGATTAATGGGTGGATCCTCTTGTTTCATAAGGATTTTTGGAATCACATGATAAAGAGAATTGAAATAGACACCTTCGGTTGAGAGAAACAGGAAGTCGATGAGAATGAAAGTGAAATAGGAGAGAGAACGTGTTACTTTCCTTTTAAATGAGTTTAATAATCCAAGTGGGTATAAGCTTATCTATCCCGCTCACTTAACTCTCATTCTAACTTTACACATTGGTTTACAATATTTTTTTGGTAATATTTTCATATTTACTTTCACTTTTTGAGTAACTTTATTTACCCGCACTTTTACCCCTTAACTGTCATTTTAACTCCTTTTTCACCAAAGGTGACTTTATTTTTTTCTTCTACTTTCCTTATAATTATTCTTCAATATCATGATTAAAATCATTAATTCATATTTAAATCCACACTATATGTGAGGGTTATTATAGAAACCAAGGGAGCAGCAAAATTTGCACACACCGTGACATAAATAATCACACGAGAGAAACTTGTTTCCATGTCCATGAATTTCCTCTAGGATACAAACCTAAAAATGTTATGACAAAAAGTGTTTACAATGCAACTCGAGAGGCAAATGCTGATCGTGCAGTTGAGAAGCCAAAACACTCATCACCATTTTCATTTACTAATGATCAATATCAATGAATTTCAGATCTTCTTGAGAGAAAAAGATGTATTACTGATCTAGCTGTCAACTTAACCAATTTCACTCAGGTCTCCAATGTTCAAACTAAGCATATGTCACCTCTAGGTATCCAAGAAGTTCAATGGATTCTGGACACAGGTGCAACTGACCAAGTTACTTGTTTTAAATTTCATTTTTCCTTTTTCCAAAGAATTAAACCAGTGTCAATCCATACCTAGGTAACGATTGGTATATCTAAATAGAAGAATGTACTATATGTGATGTCTAGAAAGATTGGTATATATAATATTATCTGCCAAGACATTTTTATAAGCATAAATCTTTTTATATTAACTTATTTAAATATATTAACGTATATAAAACTCAGTTTCTTGACCATGCACATATTTATATTAATTTCTACGAGGAACCCCACACACTCTTTAGGTAGACAAACATAAGGATACCTCTAAAAAGATCACATACAAAAGAAATTGTAACATACCACTACTTAAATTTGACACCACAATAAAAGTACGAACAATCATATGACTACAACAAATCTTGAAAAATATAAATTATTGGAATTTTTACCGCACGAAATTTATCATACCAAATTTATCAAGTAAAATTTTTCATGGTAATTGTAACAGCCCGTTGTACACAGGTATTGTTAACATTAATTATGATATTAAACGTAGTTACAATCACAATATTTCATTTATAAAAATGCGAGTAAACTTTTTCCGTTTATTACGCGAGCATTTAAAACTGTAAAAAGTGTAATAAATAAAAGCTGTGACCATAACTGTAAACTCTTGCGGAATACTTGTTTGAACTAATTTTATATCTTATTTTACTTAATACAAGTCACTAAGGGGTTCCCATAAACCCATTTAGCCAATTTCTCAATCTTACGTTTTCTACCTATCCGAACGTGGTTCGGTATATTTAATTATATCCTCACAACTTTCTTCGTGTTCATCTCATCTTTTAGCATCTTTACGGGACTTAATTACCTTCTAATGAGCCATCACACGAGTCATTCCGATCTCGTTTGCTCCGGATATCGCCGTTTGATGTTGGACAAGCAAAACTACCAACCAACCCCAAAAACAGCTCTAACATCCTTCACTCCACGAATTACTGCAGAAAATCCACTCAACCAATTGCTCTCAAATTTTTATACAAGAAACTATACACCTCAACCTTCAATTTGATATATCATACACTTAATTTGACTAAGAAACGAAACGGAAATTAATTTCCCAAAACCGGTCCAGAACTGCCACAAGTGTAGTGAGGATTTGGGCAGTCTGCACTCTCTACCTTCCCCAGGCCAGCGTTAAACCCATAATTCTCTCAAATTTTACCACAAGCTAAAGGGAATCTCAAACTTTAAAATGGCGTATGGCACGTCCCTATCGGACCTCTGTGGAGGGAGATATACTCTCTCGAAGTTCGCCTAAATTTTGCCAATTCTACAAAAAATTCGCTAGAGTTTCATTTGTTTTTACAAAAATTCCCAAATTGCAATTATGATATAAGGCCTCAAATGTACCTAATAACCAATGGGTGGTACACACAAGAACCAACAATGCCTTGGGGCACTTACAACCCAACTCAGTTTATAGTTATTACACAATCTATATCATATAGCTCATTTGATTAATAATTAGTACGTTTCAATCATCCAAGTCCATTTACATGCATTTTCTAAGCATTCACAACATCATAATCCTAAAATAAGCCTAAAGCCCTTCCATCATATTGCACATGCTTCTCTTTACACAAGGTCCAAATACAGCATAATTTACAACTTATAATTTCATGACTTTAAGTTACAACTTGAAATATGAACTTTAAATGACATATACAACTAACTAAATCTAGGCAAAATGACATGAACAAATATGACTATGAATATCCTACTACATACATATGAAATGTTCATACCCTAAGTCTAGCCTAGGCCCAATGGCCACCAAAATGCAAATACTAATAAGTCCTCCGACGACTCATCCTATGGGCTTCTTGCCCACTGCTCCTGTGCCACTGCTACCTCCTGAAATAAAGTCCCCAAGACTGGGTGATATATACGAATATATCTCAGTAACCTAGAGATTCTGGAGAAAACTCCGCCCAATGGATCACTTCGATGCATATAAATAATATACAATAACATTTGTAAAAACGGGATATAGCAAGGGATTTAGAGAAACTGGGGAATATAAGAATATAAAATACGACAAGCGGGAATGGTAGCTACCAATACCACGCAACGTCCTCAACATATAAGCCTATAGGTCTCATCCAAGGCGTGTTCCTAGAACATCCAACCAAGGTACCCCTCCCATCCACATACACCCGAGACTTCCTAGTGTGCTCCTATCCGGATTACACATCACGACCCTGGGTCAACTGGAACTCCCTCTCGGAGACCTATCCAATGGAAGTCCGAACTGCCCGAAGGAAACTATCTACTGACCAGAGACTCGGTACATAAGTACCCTCATAAATACTACATGCATGCTCATGTTATTCTACACTACTCATATACATTTCGTACCATCACCCTCAAAGGGTATGGTGGAACACACAAGGGGAACAAGCCCCAGTACAAAGAGATTACCTCAATGAGCCTCTTCACTTAGCTCCACAGAATATACTCTCCGAGCTCGCTACTCAACAGAATGTCTACACAGAGGACATTCCCAATTACTTAAAACTCATATGAATACATGCAATTATCAATTATACAACATGATTCCAATCACTTACCTCAATCCTACTTAGTCCAGGACCAAGGGAAATCCAACGACTCACGGTTCGGGGTTCAAATCGACGTACGGCAACTTACAACACCATGTACGAATCATCAGTGCACGTCAATTTGATCAAAATACGAAAAACACTAAAACTCACACCTACACCTTGTAGGTTCGGCCTTCTTAGGCTTATTTCAAAATTTATTTTTCTAAATTTTCTTTCTCATTTTATTACACATTCTTAGGTTGCCAAAAAGCCATACCAAGTGTCGTTTTTCACTTGACGTCTTTTAACCAACGTTTTGCCTAATATTTTACTCTAGGATCCTTTATGGCATTTAACACCCTCAATTATTTTTCATCGATCCTTCAACCTTCAAACCACCACACAACCCATCTAAACTCCATTTAACACATAATACATCATCCAAGCCATGCCAACAACATCAAATCCCCTAAATTCCCTAAATGGCCGAATTGTCCCCTAGGCGATTCCAAAGGATTTTCATTCAATTTTAACCACTCCACACCTTATACAATTCCATTATATCAACATACAACCGTACAACCACTCATCAATCCAATCCCAACACATTTTCAATTTTCAAAGTCATGACACCTAAAATTTTTCTAAGTTACAAAAATCATATTTTTCACCAATAATTCTCATGGCATTTCTAGCTCTAACACCTTATTCTAAGACATTATCATCTAATACACATTTTCCATTTGAGCTCTCTAACATCACAAATCAACAATTCAAGGTTTAGGGTTCATAAATGTGATCTACAAATAAACCATGGAAATGATGTAAAAACATACTCACAATCAAGGCTTGATACTCCTCCAAGACTTATCCAAGCAATGGAAGGCCAAATTACTCCATGAACACCAATTTTCCTCAACTATTTCGTGACTGAATTTGGCCTAGATCTCCCCAAATAGACGGTTTCAAAGCTTAAGAGTACTACCAATGGCTTTAGAAGGTGTTTTCCATCAAGTTTCAAGACAAAAATCGATGGATTTGGTGGAGAAATGATTAAGTTATGGTGAAATGAAAATTTGGAACAAAGATGGTGTTTTTTGGGTGAGGGCCGCGGGTTTGCAAGGATGGAGGGGAGAGAAGATGATGAATAGTGAGGGGAGGAGACGTGTCTTAAGTGGATTTGAGTGGGGTGGGTCCCACCGCCACCTCACGCGATTTCAAACTCATTTGAATTTCCTTCTGATTCCACTAAACGTCCAAAAATTCATAACCTATTTAAAAACTCTAATTTTTAACATTAACCAATGTCCTTTAATTATACTTGATCAGATGAATCCAGAATTTTTCGGTCATTCGGAGAAAACACTGTTTTAAGCTGTGCGCGCGCCGTTGGCACGCTTCCCCAAACTAACTTATCTCCATCAAGATTTATCAAAAATCATATTTCCTAGTTCTATAGACCATTTATAACTCATATTTGAAACCTAGAGCTCAAAACTCAATCGGCACGTTTTACGGTGCAATCGTACCGCGATATTTTTACCAGGTAAAAACACTATTCACTGATTTTTCTGAAACTTGCCTATTCACTCAATTTTTTGTTCTGAATCCATTTACAGTGTTATTTTTATCATCTAAGATCTTCTACTCAATTTAATTCCTAGGGTTGTGTGCATGGTTAATTTACCGTTTTGTCATTTCTTTGTATTTTGGCCTAATTTTCAGGATTTTCACTAATCTGTCATTTTAATTCTCATTTAAAATAGTAATAATTAATTTAGAATTGCGAGGTGTTATAGTAATTTACATAAAAATTAAAGACGTGGACATTCAATATAATGAACCTGCAAAAATGTAAAAAATAATTAAATATATACTTGAACGTTATTTATTACATATATGACATTATTCACATATATATTACTATACACATATACGACAATTATAAATTACAAAATTCTAAATTTGTTTAAATACAAATTAGAATGTATGTACATAAATATATAATTATAATATGTAACAGTTGAAGTATAAATTATTGTAATATAAAGTGCTGAAATATAATTTGGGAAATATAAATTGCTAATATAAATAAGAGTAAATATCTTTTTTTGGCAAATTTCACGATGCCCGCTTTAGTCTCTAGCAAATAAAAAAAGCTATTCGTGATCCTTAAAAAATTCAAAATGAACTCATTTAGTTGAAATCGTGTTCCTCACAAATTCAAAAAAAACCCACATTAATCCCTCAAAAGGACTAAAATGGGTCCACTTTGAATTTCTTAGAAACCACAAAATAGCCTTTTTATTTGTTAGAGACTAAAGCGGACATCGTAAAATTTGCTAAGGACCAAAAATGATATTTACTCTCTAAAAAAACGTAACAGAAATTGAAAAGCAATATTCCATGGAGACAAGGTAGTCGAAGAACATGAAAAGTAAAATAAGATAATAAAGTAATCCTTCCATGTGAATTATATTTTATAAAAAAAGAAAGAAGTTGTCATCACTCTTAGTATTCACTAGGGCTGGCAATTCGTGTTCATGGGTCGGGTTCGGGTCGACCTGTGTCTGACACGAACACGAATAGACCCAACCCGAACACGACATGATTAACAAATCGCTTTATAAAACTCAACCCGTACACGACCCATGTATAAACGGGTTGACACGATACAACCCGAATCTGAGGGCACCCTGTATTTACACGACCCGACCCGACCCGACCCGACATGAATAAACACACAGTGATATTAATTCAAATCATATTAAAACTGTTTAATCTAATTCAAATCAAAATAACTTATTACATTGAACTCCATCAATCCAATATCAAAACATAATTAAATGCAACCTACAACAAATGTCTCAAACTTACACCAACTTGTTCAACCAAAATACAAATTAAGACCACAAATTCAAGATCATTTAACTGATTAAAAATTTGAAATATAAAAGTCATTGAACAACTGAGTAACTATTTTGAGCGCCATGATCAGCTGTTGAATGTAGACTCATGTCCATGATATCTTCTGTCAATTCTTCCAAAGCTATTGCTGATTGCTCTACAAAAATAAAAATCAAATGAGTTAATTCAAATCCTTAAAATGAACAGATAATGAATAAGTGATTGATAATGTATATTACCAAACAACAACAACAACAAAAAACCCAACTTTTTTAGAGCAACAAAAACCCAGAAACCGTGTTGTTAACAGGAAATTTCCAGATTGCTCTCCAAGCTTTTCAAAATGGAATAATACAGGTGAAGCTCATAAAGGTAGGAGCAGATTTTCTGGCCCCATTTTTCATTTCAACTACTAAGTGAAACTCCAGCATGAAAAATGGAGGAAAGATACAAACTTTAATCATCCCATGAACGCGGTCGAGTCAACCCCAGATCTATATGCAGTCTGAGACCAAATCACTGATCCTAAAGAACAGTAAAATAAATAAAAAAACAGAGGGGGCACTAGCACTAGCACTAGCAGAATAGGTCAATAAAAACAAGCTCTTTTTAAATCAAAATGTTGTGTTGCAAAGTGAAAGTACTAACAACTTACCAAGTGTTGTTAAACAGAAAAATAAAGTAAAAATAAACACAAAAGTTGTGTCTTTAACATATACCCAAAAACCAGAGGGAAGTATCCATGGCTGTACATAAGAAGCATGTGCATGGGTCCCCATTTTCCTTCTTCAAAACACACACTAGGCAGAAAATGATAGGTCGTCCTTTTGGAGAAAAAATGTGAAAAAATAAAATAAAAAAATACCACGAGGATAAGAAAGAGAACAAAAATTTAATGAACCAACCACCAACAAGAAAGAGAGCAGCGGCGCTGAAGGAGAAGGATAGAGTAAATGAAACCTAGGTATTATTTTCCCTTTTATACCATGTTTTACGGGTCAAAGTGGGTTCACGGGTTGACCCGTGACCCGACACGAATTTGGCGTGTTATTTTTTTTCCAACCCGTACACGACTCATTTATTAAACGGGTTGACCCATACACGAAAATTTCGTGTCGGGTCCGGGTCGGGTTCGCGGGTCGGGACACAAATTGCCACCCCTAGTATTCACTCTTATCTTTTCTTATTATCACGCTTCTCCACTTTCAATTTCTTTATTTTTCCCTTTCTCCTTTACTAGAGTTTTTTTTTTCTAAATTTCCCAAAACCCTTCCTCGAGATATACGTGAATTTTCCCTCTAGTGCTAACCTTGCTCCCTGAGTTTCCATCTCCCATATTTCTCTCGTAATTTTTTTTTGCTGAAACAATATTAAAATCACACAAATTAACGAGTATGCGTTGTCCTCTAGTCCTAGAGCGACTTAAGAGTAAAAGCTAAATAATTTGTATCACAACAGATGACCTAAGACTGAGTTCCATAAATTGCTCATTTCTGTGAGTCAAACCGTAAACTGGCTGAATGTGTTCAGTCATAAATCCAGAATTAGATCCCATAATCCATTAATAGAGAAATTTGAATTAAAACATTGAAGTCTGGGAAAGACACTTGTACATTCCAACCACGAAAGACTTAGCTCTTACTGCGTAACATGCCTAAGTTCTAAACAAAGGAATAAAAGAAACACAACATAAACATTACTATAAGCTGCTCCTGTTACAGTTCATGAAAGAAAGAAATGAAAATAAAATGAACTACATAAATGTTCCACAAAATGTAGAAATGCAGCTTGTAAAAATGTCAGAATGATGGTGGAGGATGAAGAATGAATGAGCCAATCCTTCTTTTTAGCGTCTCTTCCTTTTCTTTTCTTTTTTATATATATATATATATATATATATATATATATATATATATATATATATATATCTTTGCTTCTTTCTTCAGCTTCTCACGTTTTCCTTCCATTGTGGTCTACATGTTATGACATCTGATTTGGTATATCAAAGAAGGAAACAACCCACATTGCCTCAGCAGCAAACTCAATCGTCTGAACCACTGGTAAGTCCTGAATCTCATATTTTTGATCATGATGTTAATATTTCTGACAAGTTACCCATTAATGTTGATTCTGATGATTTACCCTTTGCTCTTAGAAAAGGAAAAAGATCTTGTCACAAGAAAACTTGTTCCTCTTGTCCCTTTTGTACTCAATACCATATCTCCCACTTTATTTCCTCTGCTAATCTTTCTGTGCAGCACAAAAGCTTTGTTTCATCACTAGACTCTATTGCAATCCCAAAATCAGTACATGAAACCTTGAAAGATGGGAATTGGGCTCAAGCCATGCAAGAGGAAATGAATGCGTTGGAGAGAAATAAAATATGGGAGGTGATTGATAGACCTAACGGAAAGAAAGCAGTAGGGTGCATATGGGTTTATGCCCTGAAATATAATTCTGATGGAACTCTTGAAAGATACAAGGCTCGATTAGTGGCCAAAGGTTACACTCAAACCTATGGTATTGATTATGAAGAAACCTTTGCTCCAGTTGCAAAGATGAATATGGTGAGAGTCTTGTTATCCCTTGCTGCCCATTACAATTGGGATATAAATCAATTTGATGTGAAAAATGCTTTTCTCAATGGTGAGTTAGAAGAAGAAGTCTAAATGGAAATCCCGCCTGGTTTTGATTCTGTGAAGGGAGAAAATAAAATTTGTAAATTAAAAAAGGCCTTGTATGGATTGAAGCAGTCACCTCGTGCCTGGTTTGGAAGGTTTACTAAGGTTATGATGACCTTAGGATACATACAAAGTCAAGGAGATAACAGTATTTTCTTCAAGCACTCCCATAATGGGAAGCTTACTGTGCTCCTTGTGTATGTTGATGATATTATTATTACAGGTGATGATTTTATGGAGAGACAGATTCTACAAACACGGCTTGCCTCTGAGTTTGAAATCAAAGACCTTGGGAAACTGGGATATTTCCTAGGAATATAATTAGCTCATTCAAGGAAAGGAATTTTTATCAGCCAGAGGAAATATGTTCTTGATCTTCTCAAAGAAGCAGGAAAGCTCGGGTGTAAACCCTCTAATACTCCTATTGAGCAGAATCACAAGATAGGCTAGGAAGAGGAAAGTCCTCCAGCTGAAAAAGGACAATATCAATGGCTAGTTGGAAAATTGATATATCTAGCTCATACTAGACCAGTCCTGGCTTATGCTGTTAATGTTGTCAGTCAGTTTATGCACGATCCAAAGGAGAAACACAACCACTAGGGTTAGCCTAGTGGTGTGGGGTGTGTGTGTTATGAGTGTGTGTAGTGTAGGGTGTTGTGATCAATTTCTTGTAACCTCCGAAAAAAGGAGAAACACATGCAGGCAGTAGAAAGAATTCTTCAGTATCTTAAAGCTACTCCCGGTAAAGGATTGTTGTTCCGATAGGATGACAATCTATCTTTAGAAGTCTACACTGATGCTGATTATGCTGGATCCGTGACTGACCGTCGTTCTACCACTGGTTATTGCATGTTTCTCTGCGGTAACTTGGTGACATGGAGAAGTAAGAAACAAGATGTGGTTGCCAGATCAAGTGCAGAAGTTGAATCTCGAGCTATGGCCCAAGGCATTTGTGAGTTGCTGTGGCTTAAAATTGTACTTGATGATCTCAAAATAAAATATGAGGGACCTATGAAACTACTATGTGATAATAAGTCATCTATTTGTATAGCTCATAATCTAGTTCAACATGATCGGACTAAACATATTGAGGTCGACTGTCATTTCATCAAAGAGAAACTTGATAGTGGGCTGATTACCACTCCATACATTCCCACTGGGCGTCAATTGACTGATCTATTGACAAATGGACTTTCTTCAGAAAGATTTCAAGAACTTACTAGCAAGCTAGGAATGATAAATATCTATTCCTCAGCTTGAGGGGGAGTATTGTAAATATTAGGTCTTTTATTATTTAGGTTTTTTCATTATTATTTGTTGTATTGGGTCAAGCCCATTAGGTTAAGAATTAGGGTTTTCATTCTCTATAAATAGAGACCTTTTTGTACATATTAAACACACAATTAATAATATTTTCTGATTACCCTTTTCAAGTCCATGGTACCACCTTTTTCCTTCCACTTCTAATCATTTCCTCTTTCTTCCTGGCCGGAAAAATACAAGAAAAGTTTCCTTTTGTCTTCTTCATCGGATTTCTGGTGTGATTCCCTTTGGAGCCTTTTTCTCTACTCTTTTGGATGTGCTGGTTCATTTGGGCTTCTCCCTTGCTTTTGACTCCTACTTGCAATTTTCCAGCAAAACACAAAAATGATCAAATCTTCTCTCAAATCAATTTCTTATGAATTGGCAATAATTTGCAGCTAAACAGCCCAAATTCCATAATATGTGTTGCTCCTTCCAAGAGGTACTTAAAAGTGACAAATGAGTTCAAATCAACCCAAAGCCTATCTAATATGAGAATTAAACGGGGGGATTAATTGAGAATTAATTTAGAAGTTTGACAAATAATAGATAGGAGAAGATATTAATAATTATTTAGAAGTGATAAAAAAAGATTGTAACATAAGATGGGGATTGCCTTCCTTGATACGGCTTGCATCTTATTAACTGTTAAATGCCCTCCTTTCCTAATGCCATTGTAAGGTTTGAGAGTATGGCAAATAAACCATTAAACCCCCCCCCCCCCCCCCCCCCCCCCCCCCCCCCCCCCCCCCCAAAAAAAAAAAAAAAAAAAAAAAAAAAACCCATCAACTACTACGAAATGCCAAAAGAATATATGCCTGTTAATGAAGAAAAAAAGGTGAAGCGAGGTTCTTCATTTTCTGACTTGATTAGATCTAAGTCTTTTGCACCAATCATTTGCACTTCGCTTTGCTGCAAAGGATTTTGGAGAAGGGGTGCTTTCATGAGCAGCACGAGAATGAACGGAATTTGGTGTTGCTCTTTCGAAGGTTTGTGGAGTGGGAGAGTTTGGTCTCTTCTCACAGCAGCTACTATTTCAGTCTAAAAATACATAGGGTAAGTGCATTTGGGTGATAGCACGATGCTTCAATATGTTGCTATATAAGCTCCAGCCTTCCATGCGAAGATTGATAACTAAATTATTGCTACTGCTTTTATCTGCTAAAAAGTATGTTGTTTCAACAATCTGTGATAAATTTGGGCAAATACAACTTATGAAGAAAGTTCTATCCAAAGAACAAGTTCTATCAAAACAACATGCTAGTCTTACTCTGATGTACATGACGTGATGGGTTCGATTCACATTCCCTTTTCTCAACTTTGTTAGGCCTCTTATGAAAAAAAAAATCATTCACCTAAACCCCGACTTGCGTGAGCCCCTAGGGTGAGAGAAATATTTGTACGCAACGTTATCTATATAATTTTGCGAGGAGAATCTTTTCCGAATTTGAATCCATAACCTCAAGGGCATTGACAAAGGAGCAGTTTTAGTATTGCTTGAGGTTCACCCTCTCAATTTTGTATGGCCTCTAATAAAAAAAAAAAAAAACCAATAACATATAATAATATAGATGGGGGAAAACTAATTACGACCAATAACATAATTGCAAAGCAGAGGGCCTAGGAAACAATATTTGGTACGTTAACTACATGCTAGCAAGGTAGAGATTACAAGCAGCTAAGATTAATTTGCTGCAGGCAATTCTAGTTTCAAGTGCACCTTGAGAAATTTCTTAAAGCTATCCTCAGTGCTTCCTCCATAGGGCAGAACCTTCAATGTAGAACACAGAACAAAAACTTTAAATGGATATAATTGCTTAAGAATCTCTGGGTCCCTATCATAATCCTGCCAAGACAAAAATTTAATTAAGGGGTTACAAGTGAATCAAAATACAAACATATATATGTAATTAAATAAATAAACAACAACACAAATATGAAGACTATGTCTACTTGCCTTTTCAGTTATCATAACAATTGGTTTGGAACAAAACTTTCCCTCTAGTTCTCTAAGTCTGGCTCTGATCATATCAATATCCTGGATTAATTGAAAATATGATATTAACATCCTAGTCAATGTGAAAAAAAACCATATGAGAAAATTTAAAATAAAATAATATACAAATAAATAAAAGTAGGCCGCACTTTGTACAATCCTGACAGAAATGTGGCAATGAAGGTGTAACCTAGGAGTGGCCACATGGAATTAAAATTGGCATAACTAATTTGTTAGAAGAAAGAGGTGGTGGAATCTTATGAGTGGGATTCTGTTAGGCTGATGCGATTCAGCGCCTAAGTATACAAGAGGCATAAAGGAAGGAAAAGGTGGGTCCCTAATGATGACTCAGCTAAGTTGTTGCAACCATCATCTCTAACAGAATGGAAGGTGGTTTAAAAGATCAGGGGAGAAGGGAAGTGGGGTAACTTGGAACCTTGGCTGGGATTTGGATCTGGGAGAAAGTAGAGCCTCTCAAATTGCTCTACATTGTTCAATATTGAATTCTGGTTCTGTAATATTTTCCATTATTGTTTATAGGAGTTTATTTGAACTGGGTCGGCCCTTTATTGTTTATAGGAGTTTATTTGTAATAGTCATCAGATTCCTTGTAATTCTGAGTTGAGGTGTCTATTACCAACCAAGAAAGATTCCAGACCAAATCACAAAACAGGAGGCAAGAAGATTACCAAGAAAACACTAGAATTTCTATTAACATGGGTCAAAGAGTTTACAAGGGTAAGACATTTTCAAGGGGAACAAGCCTTCACACATACTGAGCACTCTCAGTGGTCAATTAAAAGTTTACAACTGAATGCCCACAAAAGACAACTTCCTCAGTTTTTATACACAAGGATTGTTACTAATTACACTTTGACTTTTTCCTAATTAACTCTTTTGTCTCCTTGGGTACACTTTCCATGCTTTAGGCTTACTTGAATTATCCCTCCTAGCCACGTCCGTAACAATATCTCCCTGGGGTTGAACAACCTTGTCCCCAAGGTTGAATGATGGAAATTGATGTTGTATGTCGTCCCTATTTTCCTAATAAGCTTTTTTAGGTGGTCTGTTTTCCCACTGAATCAGAATCTGATCCACCTTTTGACCCTACTGCAGAATTCTCCTAGAAGCTACCACTCTAGCACGATAATATAGATCAGTCGCCAGCCACTTGTAAATCAGGGGGAAGTTGATCCTCAACACGATGGTCTCCAATGGCTCTTTTAAGCTGAGAGACATGGAATACCGGATGTACTCGGGCTTGGTCAGGTAATTGAAGTTGAAAGGCCACTGCTCCCACTTGTTTGGTCATCAAAAAGGCCTATAGTAACGTGTAGTAAGTTTGGGATATAGTTTGGTAGGCATAGACTACTGTGTATGTGATCTGATTTTTAGATAGACCTAGTCTCCGACCTTAATCAGTGAGGGGCTCCTATGTAAGTTAGCCTTTTTGGTCATGTGATCTAGAGCCCGAGAAAAGGTGGAACTTGAGCTGTTTTAAGGCTTCATCCCTGTCCATTAAATCCCTTGCCACCGCTTCGATTAGTGTATTCCCTGGAATAAATCCACTGAGGCAAGGAGGGGCTCTCCCATACACCACTTCAAAAGGGTTTGTTTGGGCAGAATTGTGAGAACTGGTATTATAGCAGTACTTTGCCCAGGGCAATAATTCCCCCCACACTTATAGGTTGTTCTGAACAGAAACAACGAAGGTAAGTTTCAAAAGTCCTGTTGAGTACCTCCGTCTGTCCATATGTATCTGGGTGATACGTCGTGCTGAACTTTAACACTGTTCCTTGCAACCTGAAAATTTCCTTCCAAAAATTGCTAAGGAATGTCGGGTCCAGATCATTGACAATCGACAGAGGCACCCCATGAAGCCGAATGGTCTCCCTGAAAACATCTCAACAATGCTCCTCGCGGAATATGGGTGCTTCACCATTAAGAAATGCCCATACTTAATCTGTCCACAACCACCAAAATTGTGTCGTACCCCTTATACTTTGGCAAACCCACTATGAAGTCCATGCTTAGCTCCTCCCAAACAGCATTGTGAATAGGTAATGCTTGTAGTAAACCCACAGGTGACGTAGCCTGATACTTACTCCTCTGGCAGACTTGGCAACCAACCACAAAAGTAGTCACCGTCACCGCCCTTTTCATACCAGGCCAGAATACAGACTTTGCCAAGCATTTAAATGATTTGAAAATGACTGTGTTGAGACTTGGCAACAACTAATGTGGCCACAAAAGAGCTAGCTTTTGAGGTGGTATATCCCAAGGTTCTTTACATGGTATCACAGACTCGTCGCTCCCCACTTTCTCTTGTGGAGTTTCTTAGCACAGGTAGACTGGGCATGTTGCATTATCCACTCTTCAAGCCCAATGGGCTTCGTGCGTGTTGAGATCAAGCAACTAATGTGGCCTTTAAATGATCCCACCCTTGAAGCTTTTGGGGTGGTGTATCCCAAGGTTCTTTACAGACTGCATGTCCATCTGTAGGAGAGGCATGATACTCCTGCAAAAGCTTAGGGATCCACTTCAATGTGGCACATAAAACCAACCTCCCCTTATAATAGAGCCTCATATTTTCCAGAGTATAACAAAATGAGAGTTGGCATCCTTTTCCAAGTCAGAAATGATTTTCTTTAATTCTGGATCCCTCTGAATTTCTTCATCAATAAAAGAAAGGTCCTACCAAATGGGTTTGGAGAGAATTGGAATTTTATATCCTCCTCTCTTCGAGAAAGAGCATCAGCCACCCAGTTACTTGCCCTTTGCTTGTAAACTATCTCAAATTCATAACCAAGAAGCTTAGACAGCCAGTTCTGTTGATCTTGTGTGGTAATGCGTTGCTCCAATAAGTATTTTGACCTTTTTTTATTTGTATATATTGTGAATTTCCTCCCTAACAGGTATGGACGCCAATACTGAATTGTCAGAACTAAAGCCATTAACTCCTTTTTATAGATGGACTTGGACAAAGAGGAAGGACATAAAGCTTTGCTAAAGAAAGCTATTGGGTGTTTCTCCTGGCGAAAGGACTGCCCCAATCCCTCTTCTAGAAGCATCGCATTCAATTGTAAAGTCTTTAGAAAAATCATGTAGACGCAAAACAGGGGCTATCGTCAAGGCTGTTTTCAAATTTTCGAAAGCTTCTTTGTCCTCTGTGGTCCACTAGAAATTCCCCTTTTCAGTGAATCAGTCAGGGTCTTGCGATTTTCCCATAATCCCGTACAAATCGCCTTTAGTAGCCTATGAGCCTATAAATCTGTAGAAATATAAGACTGAAATATACTTTTTCATATATTGATTGACACCCAAAGGGTTCATTATATACAGATTACAAAGTAGTTAAGGAGATGAGGTAATAAATAAAATACACAGTAATCAAAGAGACATCACACTAATCAAAGAGACATCACACTACTCAAGGAGACAAGTAGTTAGAAATAATTAAGAGACTCTAGAATATTCTACACTCCCCCTCAAGTTGGGAGATATATATTGATCATCCCCAACTTGCTAATTAAATCCTCAAAGATGGGTTTGTGTAATCCTTTGGTGAGAATGTCGGCTGTTTGCTCCTTGGTAGGTATATATGACAAACATACACTACCCTCCTCCAATTTTTCTTTGATAAAATGACGATCAACCTCCACATGTTTGGTTCTGTCATGATGAACAGGATTTTGAGCAATACTGACAGCAGCCTTATTATCACAATAGAGTCTCACAGGTAGAGAATAAGATATCTTTAATTCTTCAAGAAGTCTTCTTAACCAGATTCCTTCACAAATACCATGAGCTAACGCTCGAAATTCTGCTTCTGCACTGCTTCTGGCAACAACAGTTTGTTTTTTACTTCTCCAGGTCACAAGATTTCCCCAGACAGAGGTACAATATCCTGAAGTGGATCTTCGGTCCAATGCAGAGCCAGCCCAATCAGCATCTGTATAGATTTCTATCATCCTCTTGTGTCCTCTTTTAAAGAGCATTCCTCGACCAGGTGTATTTTTGAGGTACTTGAGAATTCTATAAACCGCACTAAGGTGCTTTTCCTTAGGAGAATGCATGAATTGGCTAACCATGCTAACGGCAAATGCAATATCAGGTCGAGTGTGAGATAAATAGATCAGCTTCCCTACCAACCTTTGGTACTGCTCCCTGTCAACATCCTTTCCATCTTCAATTCCCAATTTAATATTGGGTTCAACTGGAGTTTCTGCAGGCTTGCACCCAAGCATACCTGTTTCTTGTAGCAGGTCTAGGATATATTTCTTTTGAGATAATGAAATTCCCGCTTTGCTACGAGCAATTTCCATTCCAAGGAAATATTTGAGTGATCCAAGATCCTTTAGTTCAAACAGATTAGCTAAACCCCCTTTAAAGATTTTATTTCCTCCCAGTCATCACCTGTGACAATTATGTCATCAACATAAACAATGAGGATAGCAATTTTGCCACTATCGGAGTGTTTAAAAAATAAAGTGTGATCAGTCTGAGCTTGGATAAATCCCCTTTCTTTAACAGCACGAGTAAATTTTTCAAACCACTCTCTAGGGGATTGTTTAAGTCCATAAAGAGACTTCTTCAACATGCATACAGAACCATCTCCTTCTTCAAAACCAGGTGGTGGATCCATGTAAACTTCCTCATGTAAATCCCCATTTAAGAAAGCATTCTTTACGTCCAATTGATGCAAGGGCCAATCAAAGTTGGCAGCAAGTGATAGTAGGACTCAGATAGAATTAAGTTTGGCAACAGGAGCAAACGTCTCCTGATAGTCTATCCCATAAGTCTGGGTAAATCCTTTGGCAACCAATCTGGCCTTATATTTGTTGATGCTGTTATCTGCATTAAATTTTATTGTGAACACCCACTTGCAACTACAGTTTTCTTTCCTCTGGGAAGTACCACGGACTCCCAAGTTCCATTTTTTTTAAGTGCATACATTTCTTCAAAGACAGCATCCCTCCATTTAGGGTCATTAAGTGCCTCTTGGATATTTTTTGGTATTTTTGTACCGTCTAATATAGTGTTGAAAGCACGAAAACCTGGAGACAACTTTTCATATGAAATGTGATGAGAAATAGGATGAGCAGTGCAAGATCTAGTACCTTTTCGAAGGGCAATAGGCATATCTAGGTCAGCTGTACCAGTGTTCTCAAGTGGATTGCTGGAACTAGGACACGGGTCAGAATCCTGGCAGTCTAGAGGATCTTGAGGAGATTTACGCCTGCTGTAGAATTTTCCCCATTTACCGGGAGGATCTCCAGTCTCTGGTACAGTTTCTGTCCTTGTCTCCTGTACATTAGCTCCCCCTGTCTCCAAAGGTAAAGGAACAACAGATGTTTCCAAAGGTAAAGGTAAGACAAAAGAATTATTTGGAATCCAAGACTTGTCTTCTTTTACACCGATAGACTCCCCCTGAAGAGAAGTCGAGGGAAAAAATGATTGTGTTTCATAAAAGGTAACATCCATAGAAACAAAGACCTTTCGAAGAGAAGGTGAGTAGCACTTGTAACCTTTTTGATTAGGAGGGTACCCTATGAAAACACATCTAATAGACTTTGGATCAAGTTTGGACCTTTGATGTTGAGGAATATGAACAAAAACAACACAGCCAAACAACTTTGGAGGAATATAAGAGAGAGCCCGAAAGGAGGGAAAAGAGCGGGTAAGGCAAAAAATGGGAGAATGAAAATTTAGGACACGAGAGGGCATCCGATTGATGAGATATGAGGCAGTCAAGACGGCCTCCCCCCACAGGTATTTAGGGACATGCATTGAAAACAAGAGGGCTCTAGCAACTTCAATGAGATGTCTATTTTTTCTTTCAGCCACCCCATTTTGTTGAGGGGTGTTAGGACAAGAACTTTGATGGATAATGCCTTGCTTGGTTAGGTAATCACCAAGAACAGAATTAAAATATTCAGTACCGTTGTCAGTTCGCAGGATTTGGATAGAGGTCTGGAATTGAGTTTGTACCATAGCATGAAATTTTTTAAAAGTGGCTGCCGCTTCAGACTTATCCTTTAGAAGATATACCCAGCATACTCTAGAATGATCATCAATGAAGGTAATAAACCAACGAGTTCCAGATATATTTTTTTCACGAGCTGGCCCCCAAATATCACTATGAATCAATGTAAATGGAGACGAAACATGATAATCTCTGGGAGAATAAGAAACACGAGAGTGTTTGGCAAACTGACAATCCTCACAAAAAAAGGAACTTGGTTTTTTATTGATAAATAAGTTTGGAAACAACTTTTGAAGATAAAAGAAATTTGGGTGTCCTAAACGACGATGCCACAACAAGACATCATTACAATCGTCTGATAAACATAAAGAGTGGTTTGCAAAAAATCTCTTTTCATGAGAATCTTCTTCAAAATAGTAAAGCCCTTCTTCCTCTCTAGCACTGCCAATCATCATCCCCGAATCCTGTTCCTGAAAAACACAGGTTTTGGCAGAGAATTTAGCAACACAATGCAATTCAGAGGAAAGTTTAATAATAGAGATCAAGTTACAAGTAAGAGAAGGAACATGAAGGACAGAATTCAGAGTAATATGTGTTAGCATATGGGTGTCCTAGAGACAATCTTTTGATTAAATAAAGGACACTAGATGTAGAACTTTATTTGTCGCAAATAAATGTAAGCACTATTTATTCAGTTTCATATTGTGTCTCGATATTACTGTTAATATTATATGAATGAACTAGATAAACCCCTTGGAATAGAACAGGTATCTCTTGAGTATCTGTGATGAGATCACGATCATGAGGATTCAAGGATATTGCATGTCTATTCCTAATTATATGTTCCTAGTCTAGAGACACTGAGTTTGGGGATCAGTGATCTCGAGTAAAGACTAGTACGACTTATCTACTTGTATATGGATACAAGGTAAAGACCTCATGAGCTGCAGATATGGAGATATCTTAGCTAAAGTCGTTGGTGGACCTATAAGAGTATAGCTCGCACTGAACAGACCCAAAAAGAGACTCTATGAGGAAATCTCACAGATAGTGTCATTAGAGTAATCTCTTTATGTTTGGGTGTGTCTTTCCTTAGACCAGAAGTTATTACCTAGACTGTGTTCTTGAAGGCATGTTTTGATTGTATACCTCGTCTGCCTGAAACATGGAGACTCATAGGTATACTGTTGGGCGTGTCCTTAAAGGGCATAGGGCTAGGGTAATAAGCTGAAGGAATTCGTCAAATCTCTGTGAGAGATTAGGTTATCTGTAAACCGGAGAAATCGGGATGACATTTACAGGGACTCGGGAATCTATGCATAGTAAAAGAGATCATGAGATGATCTGCCTTTAGAGTCAGTAAATTGAAGATTCCCTATTTCGAATAAAGCTTTACCCTAAACCGCAGGGGTTGATACATTTCCTTACCCTAGGTTAATGGGAAGATAACCGAGACGAAGGGAAATACATACGGTAACCAAATATGTGCAATAGGATGATCAAGTCATTAATCTGACTAGTTCTGGGGCAACAAAGCATTGCTAGTGCTCTGTGTTGTCATTAATTGGGTTGTGGGCTTGTTGGGCCCAAGCCCAGTTATGTCAGTAGCTAAGTTGGACCTAATGGGTCACACACTAACACTTGTAGTTATGATGGACTAGCTTTAAAGGTATTGGGCCTAATAATGTTATTAGCCCAAGAAGCTGTTTGGAAGCCCACCTAAATGGGTGGGTGGTGCATGGAGTTTAGTAATGGGCTTGGATAGTCCAAGCCATTACTAATTAATTTAATTAGTTAAATTAATAATCAAATATTTGAATTTTGAATTTTGAATTTGAAATTTGAATTTTGAAATTTGAATTTAGAATTTGAATTTCGAAATTCGAATTTTGAATTTGAAATTTGAAATTTGAAATTTGAATTTTAAAATTTGAATTTGAATTTGAATTTTGAAATTCGAATTTTGAATTTGAAATTTGAAATTTTGAATTTTGAATTTTGAATTTGAATGTTTGAACGTTTGAATTCAAGTGTTTGAATTCGAATTTGAATTGGTTTTGAAAAATTGTTTCATAACAAAAGGATAAGACAGGATCTTATTGGAGCATATTCCTTGGATGAAGAAGCATCTTTGGAGGCTCTCCCTAGGCTGTTTGGTGCGCCACTTTTAAGTGATAAGAGTGTTATCTTATCACTTAAAACAAACCTCCATTCAGATTTGGTGGTTGAGGGAATCAGTGGGTAAGTTGATTCAAATTTTGAATGCAACTGCTCAATGTATTTGGACCCTTTATAGGGCTGAATTATGCGCATGAAAACTATATACTATATGATAGTTTATGAATTTAAGTTTAAATTATTTTGAATTTAATATCATGTGGATAAGATTGGAGGTTGTTGGCAAAGTTAGTTTTGCAACAGCTCCACCTTATCACACTGTTCCATGCGCAACTTTCAAAGAAGTTTGAAAGTTTGTTTTTCATTTTGAATGATTGAATTCCCTCCTCCTCTCCAAGGGTGCGCATAAATATGACTTGTTCCTCACCTTAGGGTTTTGTGAAAACCTAGCCAACTCTCCTCCATCTATGCACCATTCTGTAGGGTAGCTCACTACACCTTTCCAAACAGAATACCTAGCCTCCACCTTCACCACTTGTGCGCATAGCAAGCCTCACTGTGGTGTTCATCTGGTGGCTTTCAAGAAAGGGTTCTTGCATCATTGATGAACGGTGGTGTGGATCACCATTAGAGGGTTTGAACCCTTCAAGCCTGACATCTGATCTCCCTGACTGATCAGGCCAAAAACAAGGTAACATCATGCTGTCTTAAAGCATGAACCTATGTGTGCATGTATGTTCCGCAGTAAAATTTTTGTTTTACACCTTACATGCATCGGCCTTCAAAGGCCAGTTTACTTTCAATATGTTCAGAGAGCTTAATGGATCCCTTTCCCGCAATAGTAGAGAAACTACCATCAGCAGTCCTTATTCGTGACTGGTGATAATAAGGGATATAAGAACAAAACAAGGATGCATTACCTGTCATATGATCAGAAGCTCCTGAATCAAGAATCCAACGACTACAATGATCAACATGGAGTGCCATACCTTGTTGAGCAACATGACTAGTTGCCTCAGCAGATTTAAACATCACTTTCTGAAAGTGCTCATACTGAGCTTTAGGAATGAATACACCATCGGAATTTGGAGAGGCACGAGACTCTTCACCCTTATCATCAGAAGAGATTTGATAAGCACGACTCTTATTTGGCCCCTTTGCTTTCCAGTTTGGTGGTTTTTCATGAATTTCCCAACATTTTTCGCGAGTGTGACCACTCTTATTGCAGTGAGAACACCATCGGTCAGAACGTTTTGCATCACTAGGGGAACGAGGAGTATGTTTTGCTACTAAAGCAGATACATCGGAGGATTTAGAGTTCTTGTCCCCCAACATTACCTTTCGGCGAAGTTCTTCCCGTCGTACCATAGAAAAAGCAGCTGCAATGGAAGGTAATGGGTTCTGCCCCAATATCCTTCCACGAACATCATCAAGATCACGATTAAGGCCAGCAAGAAAATCATAGAGACGTCTTTTCTCTAAGTAACTTTTAAACCTTGCATTGGCTTCTAAACCTTGAAGATCTGCTGCATCATAAAGGTCCAACTCCTGCCACAGAGTTTTTAAAGCAAGAAAGTATTCAGTAACAGACATCCCCTCTTGATGTAACTCTCTTACCTTGGTGTTGAGTTCAAAAGCCTGAGAAGCATTGCCCAGGTCAGAATAATATTCTTTAACGGCATCCCAAATTTCCTGAGCCATATCAAGAAACAAATAAGTTTGACTGATATCAGGATTCATAGAGTTAGTCAACCAGGTCATGACCAGGGCATTTTCAGTCATCCATTTATCATAATCAGGTTCATCAGCTCCAGGTTTTTCCTTTTTTCCATCAAGATACCCCATTTTCCCTTTTGCTTGGATAAACAGCTTGACAGATTGATGCCATTGCACATAATTTTTACCGTTTAAACGGTGGTTAGTGATCTGTATAGCTGGGTTGTCTCCGAAAGATGAAGAAACACCGGAAATATTACCGGATAATTTTTCAGAATGCTTATTCTCAACCTCAATATTTTCAACTTCCATTGTTAAAAAAAAAAGGAACTCAGAACAGGGACAGAATCAAAGAACCGAAGAGGAACCAACTGGACCCAGCAAGAAAAGTGCTCCAATCGAGATTTAAAACCTCAGAACAGGAAGAGGGAGGCCAGGCGAATCGTTCTGTGAAAGCCGCGTGGCAAACGGAGTCCGGCAAGGCGGCGCGTGGCTTACACGCGCCGGGAAAGCAGTCCTGTTGTGGCGGCGCGTGGCGGCGCGTGGGAGACTTTCCGGCGACGGGGCTGACGTGGGTCGACTCGGAAATGGCTGCTGAGTCCAATGGTGGCCTTGGTTTCGTGATTGAAGGGGTCCAGATATGATTTCTGAGTTATAGTAGGGAACGGTGAAAAAAAAATGAAAAGAAAAGGAGAGATGAACGTGGAGGTTTACAAAATAATCACAGGATAACCTGCTCTTGATACCATGTAGAAATATAAGACTGAAATATACTTTTTCATATATTGATTGACACCCAAAGGGTTCATTATATACAGATTACAAAGTAGTTAAGGAGATGAGGTAATAAATAAAATACACAGTAACCAAAGAGACATCACACTAATCAAAGAGACATCACACTAATCAAAGAGACATCACACTACTCAAGGAGACAAGTAGTTAGAAATAATTAAGAGACTCTAGAATATTCTACAAAATCCTTTAAGGGTTTTGGGTCTTGTCCACTAAACCACACATTATCTTTTTCATTGACACCCCTACTAAAGAGATTAAATGCCCCAAGTACTCTATCTCAGTTTGCCTGAAAGTGCATTTTTTTTTATTTGAATAAAACTATTGCTGGATGAGCAGGAAGAGAAACTGGGAAAGATGATGCAAGTGCTCCTCCCATGTTTTACTGTAAATAAGAATATCGTCCAGAAAAACCAGAACAAAACGTCGCAAAAAAAGTTGTAGGCAAGAATTCATTCCACTTTGAAACGTGGCAGGAGCATTAGTCATCCCGAAAGGCATGAACAGGTACTCAAAATGCCCCTAGTGCGTGCGAAAAGCTATTTTGGGGATATCTGCTTTGTGCATACACACTTGATGATACCTTGATAGTAAATCTACCTTTGAAAATAAAAAAACAGCTCCATATAGTTCATCTAAAAGCTCTTCAATAACAGGTAGCAGAAATTTGTCAGCTATAGTTGCCTTGTTCAAGGCTTGGTAATCGATGCAAAAACGCTAGCTACCGTCTTTCTTCCTAACTAAGATGGTTGAGATAGAAAACGGGTTATTACTGAGTCGAATTAGCCCTGCAGACAACTCAGACACCATTTGCTCTATCTCATATTTTTGTAAATGACGTACCTGTACGATCGCACATTGTCAGGGTCCGTTCCATCTTTGAGTGGGATATGATGAACAATAGCCCTAAAGAATCGAAGAACAAAAAATCATAGTGCCGTAATAATACCTGGAGATGTTATGTTTGTTGAGCATTCTTGGGTCACCTCTGAAGAACATAGCACCACCACCATGGCCTCCACATCTGTCATCTTTGCCAGAGCCTTAGGAGATACAACATTTTTCCCTAAGCTTGGATCCCTTCGTACGCGAATCTCCTTCTGCTGATGATTGAACATCAAAGTCAATGTGCCCCAATTTATCCTGAATTCCTCGAGAGTCTCTAGCCAAGCCACTCCCAAAATGACGTCCACACTCCCCAAATCAAAAAAGTAAAATCTTCCCATCACCTGATAACTAGGCAGCTCCACAACGAGTCCCATGCAATAGCCTGAAGAGGTTTTTCGCTGCCTACCTCCCAACTTAACCCCAACTAGCACCATCCCCTTGCGAATGAAATTATGGCTCACTCCGCTGTCTATCAGCAACATAATCTCTATCCCCGCCAAAACCCCCTTCAGTTTCATCGTCTTCGGAGGCGTCATGCCTCTGGTAGAGAAGATTGACAACTCCATCCATTGCAGCTGAGCCTCCGCACCAGTCCCTTAATACGCTGCTTGTCCTTCCATCTCAGCTACTTCACCTTCAACCCTATTCTTGTAGTCCTTCCCCTCGCCAAGAATAGTGAGCCACAATGACTTCGAATGGCACCCATGTCCCGGCATGAATGGCAGCGCACAGTGAAGACACATGCCCTCTTCGTGACGCTGAACAAACTCATCGTAGAGGAGTTGTCGTGTGCCTCTCGTTTTTATTGTCCCTGTTAGGGTTCCTCCAGTCCCCTGATTTACGGAGTTACTAGCAGCGGAGAAGTTTTGTGACCATTGTGGCTAGTTAGATTGAGTAGGGTTAATTGGGAGATTGGGCTTAGCCCATTTGTCTTGTTTTGAAAAGATTCCGAAGAGGAAGGCTCAATTGTCGTCTGGGTAGGCCTAAAAATCAACCCATTTACTCGTTGGAAACTCCCTGTGAGTCGGGTCGAATACCCGGTTGTGACTCGTGGGTTGAGTCTCTTTCTCCACGTCTCTGGCCAGGTCCATTACGCGAAGGATATCTTAAGGGTTGTTAGGACGCACACGATTCCCAGGAAATTACCTATGATTTGCTCGTCGTTCATCTCCGTCACTTGTTCTACCAAGACTTCAAATGCCTATATATACTCCTTCACAACTCCGTCTTGCCTCAAGGTCGCCAAGCGTTCATAGATACCCCCTTGGACCCGTTCACCGTATCGTTGAATCAGTGCCTTCATAAACATTCCTCATCCCAAATTTGGCATTTTACTCTGTAGGAAGTGAAACCAATGCACAGAACCTCCCTCCATAGTGATGAAGCTAACTAGATCTTTTCGTTGTCTGCAATTTGTTTTACTTTAAAAAAAAAATTCACTCGCGCTATCGACCCTAACAAATATGCCCCTTCGAACGTTCGTAATTCGACCTTGGTAGCCCATGGTCGTTCGACAAAGGAGCTTGTATAAGTTCCCTGTCCTTCATTGCAGCCACTGTCGTTGGAACTCTCCAACTTTTGCTTTTCCATTAAATTCTTGACCAAAGCGCGCAGGTCATCCAAGCCGTCAAGTTTCTTATCATTGGCTTCAAGGGTGTCGTCGATTTCCTTCCGTATCCCATCAATGGATCTTTGTAATGCTTCAACCTTTGATTCCAATGAGCTCATGATGCCGGAGGGAAAAGGATCCGGCAGGTCAGACCGTTTGTTACCAACCAAGAAAGATTCCAGACCAAATTACACAACAAGAGGCAAGAAGATTACCAACAAAACACTAGGATATCTATTAATATGGGTCACGGAGTTTACAAGGTCACTAGGATTTCTATTAATATGAGTCAAAGAGTTTACAAGGTAACAAGGCACTTTCAAGGGGAACAAGCCTTCACACCTACTGAGCACTCTCAGTGGTCAATGAAAAATTTACAACTGAATGCCCACAAAAGACAACTTCCTCAGTATTTATACACAAGGACTATTAGTAATTACACTTTGACTTCTTCCTAACTAACTTTTTTGTCTCCTTCGATACTCTTTCTATGCTTTAGGCTTCACACCGTTGTGGGAGTGTTTTTGTCATTTTTCGTCGGCAAGGTCACAATGCCACTGGCTGAAAATACAAAAGACATTTGTGACATGCTAGAAGGGTTTGTTGATTTGGGTGGATAGTCTGATGGCAATCTCACAGAAATGTCAGAGATATAACAATACGAGTGTAGCAAGAATGTGTTGAAGCAATGGAAGAAAGATGTGAATGAAGCCTTATTATACCTTAAGTTTTTCAAAGATAGTGGTCCCCCATTCAAAGTTTATCAACAAATTAACAGTTTCATTAAGAGAGAAAAGATAAATATGAACAAGGGTCTGCAGAAGCTTCGCCACCTCAAGCTCTATCGCCCTGCTCTCAAGCTAACAGAAATCATGGCTAAGAGGAACAAGCACAAGACCTTTGGTGAGCTTGCTATACATCTAGATTTGCTTGCAAAACGTATTGTTACTGCTAGAAGATATTATGTTAATCTCCCTGAATCTAAACGAATCCATGTTATGGTGCCCTTCTTTATCGTTACTACAAGGAATTGGGGAATGACAAAACAGAAAATCTACTAAAAAAGATAAAGGACCTTAGTCTTCCTTCAAGTTCTAATGTTATTGAGGAGATCAAAAGTGATGGTCCAGTGATAGGGGATTGGACAACATATAGCAACTTAGCATTTATTCTTGTTGATGTTGGCTTGTTTATGAAGCTAGAAATGACACTTAAGGAATCATAAGAGAAAAATGATTGCAAAGATCTTTCTGCTTGCCAAAGGCTTGAGGCGGTAGAGAAAGAGAATTCTAGTCTTAAACTTGGGTTGCAATCTCGGCTAGAGGAACTCAAATTCAGGGTCAATGAGACAGATTTGAGTACCCAAGCTACTAAAACAGCAAGTAAGAAACATTTGGACGACGTCAAGATTGTTGTTAAGCTTGACGTTAAGTGTCATATACTAGAAACCATGCTCCATAATATATTTTCTTCTAATGATGACATATCTTTGATTGCATCTTTGGTTTCTATTAAGTCTTTCACAAATAACAGGTCAGGAAGTGGTGCGAGATTACTAGTAGTTGATGGTGATGAGTAAATTAGGTGGCGTGAAGATGAATGAATGTGAGCCTTGCTGTTTTGACTCATCGTTATCCACTTTGGTTATTGAGTTTGATCAAGTTAAGAATGAAATAGCTTCCAAAAAAATTATATGGTCTCTTCAACTAAGACCAATTTCATGAATGATTTCCTAGAAATGGAAAGGCTTACTGCATTGGTAGATACAGAAAGCAAGGGGAAAAAATTTAAGCTTGGTATACTGACTTACACTGGGGAGCATATCGGCAGCATCAACCTTCAAGAAAGGGTTGTTGGGGGCATATCACTACCATGCGGCAGTAGCTTTCAGACTTCAAACTTTAGGATAAGGTTGTTTTATTGGGGGATGGTATCGTTATGACTTGTATTTAACATAGGGGTTTGGAGGTGGGAATATACCTAGGAGACAGTTAGAAGGCCAAAATTGTTAGTGATTGTGTATATAAGGTTAGTTAGGTAATTAGTGAAAGACACAGACTATTAGGAAGTTAGAGAGTTAGAATCACAGATGTGTACAAAAGGGGCATAGTTCCACTATTAGGCACTTTTTGGCTAAGTGACTGAGTTCATTCCCAGTGTGAAAGAAACTCTTTCGTGTGAAGAGCTTTGCTCTTGTATTCTTTCTTTGTAAATTCATCAATAATACAATTCCTTTCACCAATTTTCCATATCTTTCCATTGTTCCCAATACCCCCATTATTGTCAACTCTTGCCACTAAGCATTCAGGGCTGTGACAATATCAAGTTGAGGTTGGGAATGGCCACTAAGCATTCAATGCTGGTACTTTGCCTGTCATCCACAAAGCAATTGCAAGACCAAAGTAGTAAATAAGTGTTTGGAGGTGTACAATGGCCTAGGTGGGTCCATTGGGCCGAATTGTGGTATAATACAACTAATAAGGATGCCTCTAGTAAGACACCATTTAAGGCATTATATGGAAGAGACCCTCATATTCTTTTAAGGCATGGCATTTATGTTTCTGCCTTGTATTTTTTTTTCTGAATCCTTGGCAGAAAGAGAATCCATTTTGCAAGATCTTCATTCGAATTTGTTGCAAGCCCAGAATAGGAGGACTATCCATGTAAATTAGCACAAAAGAGAGGTACATTCAAACTTGATGATCTGGTGTATTTGAGGGTAAAGCCATATAGGTTGAAAACTGTTGCTAGAAGGGTGAATGAAAAGCTTAGGCCAAGGTATTATGTGCCTTTTTCAATTACCAGAAAATTATCAAGTTCATTCGGTGTTTGGTGTTTCACTTCTCAATAAAGTTACACATCCCAGCCTAATGTTCAACCATTGCCTTCCGTTTTGATTGATGAATGAGAATTACAAGTGGAGCTTGAAGCTGTGGTACAGTGGCAGCATGCAAACAAAGGTGCTTTGGAGGTATTGATCAAGTGGCGCATCTTACCAAAATTTGAAAACATAACGGAGGATTATTTCGGGATTAATAGGAAATTCCCAGATTTTCATTTTGAGGACAAAGTGCTAAAAATGGGGGGTGGCAGTATTGATGCGATTCAGCCCCTAAAAGAATACAAGAGGAATAAAGGGGGGAAAAGGTGGGTCCCCAGCAGCTGCGAACTCAACTAGGTTGTTGCAACCATCATAACTAACTTTAACACAATGGGAGGTGGTTTAAAAGAGCAGGGGAGTAGGGAAGTGGGGTCATCTGGAACCTTGGCTGGGATTTGGATCTGGGAGAGAATGGAGCCTCTCCAATTGCTCTACACTCTTCATTCTTGAATTCCAGTTCTGTAATATTTTCCATTAGTGTCTATCAGAGT